>JBAMJV010003084.1:150000-296435 GCA_037951105.1 Echinarachnius parma
TTCTCCATAGGGTGTTGGGTAGACACAGTTCGCAAGACAGTGAACCCAAGGAGGTACTACTCAGCCTAGTACCTCCTTGGTGAACCCGAGCTAGACTATAGTCTTCATGCTCCAACTGCGATCCTTCATGTTGGTGGTGGTGGTGGTGGTGTGGGTGTTGTTGGAGGTGGTGGTTGTAGTGGTAGTGGTTGTGAATGGTGGTGTTGGTGGTAGTGGTGTTGCTAGTGGTAGGGGTGGTGGTGGTGGTGAAAGTGGTGGTGGTGGTGGTGGTGGTAGGTGTGGTAATGGTGGTAGGGGTGGTGGTGGTGGAGGTGGTGTTGATGATCGTGGGGGTGGTGGTAGACTGATAGTGATGGTGGTGGTGATGGTGGTGATGATGATGATGGTGGTGGTGGTGGTAGTGATTGTAGTGATGATTGTGGTGGTAGTGGTGGTGGTGTGGGTGTCGTTGGAGGTGGTGGTGGTGGTGTTGGTGGTGGTGGTGATTGTAGTGGTGGTGATTGTGGAGGTTGTAGTGGTTGTGGTGGTGGTAATGATGTTACTGCTGGTGTTGATAGTGTTGTTAGTTATGATGGCGGTTATGGGTTGCAGGTGGTGTTGGTATTGGTATAGTTGTTGGTATTGGTGATGTTGCGGGTGGTGGTTGTGATGGTGTTGGTAGTGTTGCTGCTACTGCTGGTAATGGTGTTGATGGTAGTAGTGCCGATTTCCACAAGAGTGTTGTAATAAAACATTTCAAGGGGGGGGTAGGGGGTGGGGGGTGAGTTGCAAAACTATGTGTGCGCGTATTTGTGCATGTGTGTACGTATGTTGTAGATTATGTGTGTATGTTTGTAATGTGTGTTTGTGCCGGTGTGTATGTATTGAGAGAGACAGAGAGGGAGGTGGGAAGAGAGAGGGGGAGAGAGGGGGAGGGGATCATGTGATGTAGTATGTATGTGAGTGTATGTATGTGAGTGTATGTATGTGAGAGAGAGAGGAAGATAAGTAAAGAGGATGAGAGGGAGAGAGGGTGTGTCGATAAAAAGAGGGGAAAAGATGTGCAGTAACGTTTGTCTATAAAACCAAGGAGGTACTATAGAGAACCTCCTTGCTAGTACGTTCATGCTAGTACTTAGGGGATATGTCATCGCACTTGTCATCATTATATACAGACGATAACCTCCAGAGATGTGACCCCGTTTTGCCACACTCAATCTCGCCCGCACCAAACCGTGTACAAACACATCGCCCACGCTGGCCTCAAAATAGCATCGTGACGTCATCAACTTGTCTGTTATCATTCAGGAATACATTCACATCGGGGTGAGATCGTCCTGTTTTGGCGGGAAAGTAAATTATCCCTAACAAGCGCATACAAGCCGTGCATATTTTGAACATAGGCCTACGTACATGTACTTCATAGACATAACGAAATAAGAGGCTTTATTGTGTCTGACCCAGTATCAGTTCTATATTAAATGTTACTTTTGTTTACAATTCAAATCTGTTACAATTTGTTTTCCTTAACCATTGCTAAATTTTGTTGTTGTTGTTGTTGTTAGGTATGTGAAAATAAAGCATATCTCTAATCATGTTACAAACTGGGGTCACATTTCAGTTTATTTTGTTGCGTATTAAAATTATAGATTCTTATGATATTGAATACAGTCAAACCTGTGTATAGCGACCACCTATACGGGAAACAAGAAAAGTGTCCACTGTAGCCGGGTGACCTCTATAGACAGGTTCCATAACATTGGTTTTCAATGCACTGAGGGGATCACTATGAGTGACCACGATAGACAGGTTGGCTTACAATAGACGGGTGGCCACAACATAACAGGTTTTACCGTATGTTTCTAATGAACAAATTTAACTATCTTACAAGTAAGGAAGAGATTGTGTACGCAATCCATATTGGCATATCGGAGCCCTCTTCAAACCTTTATTATTGTATCAACCCTTCTTAGAAAAGACACACATGTCACCTGGTAGCCCAACTGTCATTGATATCACTGGTATCTATTTTGATATTCAGAGAAAGAGTGCCCTGCAAAGTAATTACAAAAACAAAATTGCTCTACTTTTCTAGAAACTTGCTGACATGCAGAAAAGAAGGACAAGTTCCCCGTTGCAGAAAAGAGATGCAATCGATTGTAAAGTTGCAATCAATTGCAAGTCAGAATATGTGTGCATTTCAACCAATCAGATGTGCGCATTTAGTCACATGATCTGACTTGTTGGCAGTAAAAAAAGACTAGTACAAGTCTTGCATAATTATGTACGAATTAAAAGACTGCTGTTACCCCCCCCCCCCCCCCCCCCCCCGCCCCCCCCCCCCCCCCCCCAAGCCCCTCCATAAATCCGCTCGTTTTCTTCTAATGGATTTGCGTAGGAGCTGTATATACCCAATTCACTTCACCAGACATGTACAATATATATAATTATTACCGTGATTTGCATTCATGAATAAAGCATTATCTCCATGCACTGTCTTAAATCATTCTCTCCACTCCGGTGGCGAAGTCAGGATGAAGATTCGAGGGGGGGGGGGGGGGGGTGGTTAGGGTATATAGAACCGAGGATAAGCTAATTTATGGCAATATAACATGGCTACCGAAACGGACATCATTTAATTATTTTTAGGGGACCCCCCTCATCTACCTCGTTGTTTTATTTCATCGGGTAAGGAAAGTGGACCATAGTATGTCCATGGCCTCCGAACGTAACCGGTCCTTGAAGATGGTTTGACGTCATTCATGCTAAGACCGTAAAGGGATCTAGTAACTTTGTTGACATGTGCAAAAAGTGATGAAGGGTTGATGCAATGTATATTGTTGTTATCTCATATGTCCACAGGGTATTGTGTGAACATTTCAAGTCAAATGGACATTGCATGGCCAAGTAATGAGCGAAAATGCAAAGTGATATTCACTAACTCACTGCACTCACTTTGCACACGGTTTCAAAACGCCACCTGAGTTTTTCTTATCTGAATACTTCAATCGTACATATCTTTGTAACGAAAGAGAAATTTGAAAAACCGAAACCGGTCCCATGATTTTATTGTTAATACGAATACAACAAGGTATGAGGGAACCGCTAGAATTAAAATTTTATTTTGAGGATTTGGATAATGTTACTCAGTCCCTTTAAAGGGCCACTCAAGAAAGGAAATTGTAAAGTTAAATTTTCTTTTTACAATTAATTTTCTCGGGGACGTGACGGGTATACAGCATCCCACCCCATACGACATCGTTTCAATCCACTGCTCTCGGGAAGAGACCTGTTTGGAATCAGTCCTTGACAATATAGTGACGACTGACATAATTCATACTATGACTTTAAGGGATCACTTAAAGAAATCAAAATGAGGTTTATTACTCATTATTCATGTGTCGGCGATAGGGTATAAGTATATAGCAACGGGGTAGCAACCAACCCCACATGACAGCGTTTCAATCGAATGGCCTCGAGAAGTGCCCCGTTACGAATTGAGATCAGACGGAATCAGTCCTTGACAATGTAGTGACGAGAGGTCATTAATGCTATGACTTTAAGGGATTACGAAAGAAAGCAAAAGGAAGTTTATTACTCATTAAATATTTATCGGGGATGGGGTATAAGTGTAGCAACGGGGTAGCAACCCACCCCACACGACATCGTTTCAATCGAGCGGGCTAGGGAAGTGGAATCAGTCCTTGGCAATGTAGTGACGAGATATCATTAATGATATGACTTTAAGGGATCACTAAAGAAAGCAAAATTAGGTTTATTAATATCAATTATCCATTTATTAGGGACGGGGTACCAACCCACCCCACACGACAGCGTTTCAATCGACCAGCCTCGAGAAGTGCCCCGTTAAGAATTGAGATCAGACGGAATCGGACCTTGACAATGTAGTGTGACGAAATGTCATTAATGCTATGACTTCAATGGATCACTTTAATATAGAAAGCAAAAGGATGTTTATTGCTAAAAATTATTCATTTATCGGGGATAGGGTAGCAACGGGAAAGCAACACAACCCACACGACATCGTTTCAATCGAACGTGCTAGGGAAGTGGCTCGTTTAGAATTGAGATCAGACAAAATCAGTCCTTGACAATGTAGTGACGAGATGTCATTAATGCTATGACTTTAAGGGATCACTAAAGAAAGCAAAATGAGGTTTATTACCAATAATGAATGTAGGGTAATATTTCTCGGGGATCGTGCAGCGTCGCGATTCCTCCGTCAGCCATGTCAGCTACCAAACCGTTCGAAACCATATTTAGGGAAAAAGAAGTGGACCATAATTATAATATCGCGATCATACGGAACCAATCCTTCACGATGCCTGTAATGACGTCATTCATGCTACGACGTACTTTATTAGGCATCTCAAAGAAGAATACATTAATGTTTCATTTTTTTTGCTTGCACTTAGCCTGCTAGTTTGATATTTACTGTCATTGCCGAAAGGGCCACATAATAAAACAGAAAAAGAAAGGGATATTGATAAATTAATGCATTTGCTCTCATGCCCCGTTGACGTCTTGTGCATGTAAAACATGGTGGACCCAGGGCCAACCCACACGGGAGCAAAAGAGGGTGCTGTTTCTGATATGGGGGCAGCGTTGTGCCCTCCAAAATAAATCATACATGATAATCAGTGGCGTACTCAGGATTTGTTCAAGGGGGGGGGGGGTTATTACGTCGTCCAACATTTTCGAGAGGGGGGGGGGGGAGGGGGTCGGTGAAGAATATTCGAGGGGGTTTCGGTGAGGATTTTTCCGGGGGGGGGGGAAGGGGGGGTCGGTGAGTATTTTCAAGGCGGGTTGGGGGGGGGAGGGGGGGGGGGGTGGCGGTGAGGATTTTTCGAAGGGGGGGGATGTTGGTGAAGATTTTTCTAAACCGAGTCCGAGATCCTTAAAGGGGGAATGCGACATGTATTTGTGTCAGCTAATTATATTCCATTTTGCAGAAGGGGGCGGAATAGCAGTGGGTGCGATAGGGTGGGTGTGTGCATGTGTGTGTGTGT
Source organism: Echinarachnius parma (assembly GCA_037951105.1). Classification (NCBI taxonomy): domain Eukaryota; kingdom Metazoa; phylum Echinodermata; class Echinoidea; order Clypeasteroida; family Echinarachniidae; genus Echinarachnius; species Echinarachnius parma. Next base: position 155,010 of record JBAMJV010003084.1, read on the forward strand.
GTGTGGGGGGGGGGGGGGGGGGGGGGGGGGGGGAGTCGGTATTAGGTGTATTCACTCCCTGCCCCTTAGCAACACAGAATATTAATACTAATCATAATAATAATTTACAATTTCTGTCAATTTGTATAGCCTTATTCAAGCGCCAAAGTACCATAAAGATACAATTTCCAGACAATACAATACAACTCGCAGCTTGAAATATACGACGCAACCTTTCTGACCTTGGCCTTCTTTAAACGTCTATAGGATGTAAGATTGATCAATAGGCCCTATAAATACATTAACATATGATTGTATTCTATACTTTTCTTTCATAACAGTGGACTCGTCAGTGGCGGATCTACGGGGGGGGGGGGGGGGGGGGGGTTAGAGGGGTTTTATAGGGGTGCATAGAAAAAACGCCATCATGTGTCCAGACCCACACAGTATCCGCATCGTCATTGGGTCAAACCCCCCCCCCCCCCCCTTAGCAAAAAGCTAGATCCGCCCCTGCTCGTCAACAACAATACTTACTCAACAACAATACTTACTACCAGCAGCCACCGACACCTTCACCCATTCAATGTCAAACTGTGGCGATTCACAGCCTACAATTAAAACATATGATTTCAACTGAGCCGTGGCATTTTCGGTATGTATAGAGTTAAAAGGTGGCGGACTGTCGGTTTCGCCATGAATTCGACCCCCATCTGACCTACATAGTGGCATTTCCCACAGCGTTTGCATGGTGTTTTCTGTCTTCTATTCTAATCAATTTTAATGCATCGCCTGTCATGATTGTTTGTTATTGACTAATCAATTAAAATCAATCGATGGGACGAATAATCGTCAATTATTTTCTCTCAATTGCTTTACTTGTGCTTTTATTGGGTACTTTCGCCTCTCCGCTTGATTGTATTATTTTGTTATTGGCTTAATTTGAAATAGAAGATATAATAAATAGAAGAGAGAATACGTTTTGTGTCCACCATTCATTAGTTCGCATTCATTGTGTATTACCTCGTCTGATTGTTTGTTATTAACTGTCAATAACTGACCAATCGAAAGTTCGAAACCCATAAAGCAAATAAATTGTTGTCTCTCTCTTTTTGTTTTATTAATTCACATTCATTTATATTGAATCGTCTAATACTTTGCTATAAACTGACCAATTGAAACCCATATTTAAGCAACACAAAATTATGTCTCGTTTTATTTATTCACGTTCATTCATTATATTGTTTCGTCTGATTTGTTGTTATTAATTGACAAATATCCATATATCACGTTTTTGTTTGTCGTTTTATTTTCTTTCATCCTTCAACCTTGTTTTTTTTATGCACTGACCAACGTAAATCAATGAACATGATGAAATGAAATAATTATATTCTCTTTATTCATTTACTTTCACTTTTTTGTTTTATTGCATTCAATTGCATATCGACTAGATTGTTTGGTGTTTACTGACCAATGGTAATCGATACACAACTAGAACGAAAGTTCACATTACACAAATGGTATACAAGGTTTACGCCGTCGACGAAATCGAATCCAGATAAATCAAATAACATATACGTGTATGAATAACAACTAACCGTACCGGAGAGTCATTGTGCATGCGCATGTTATTGTCCAAGCAGAAAAACCAGCAAAAATATAGGCCTACGTTATTTTCGTTCTGACCCCAGCCTATATAACAACTATTTATAGGTCAAGATTTTAACCCTTTTCTGATATTTATGTAATTCATTTCACATATATTCGATCGCTATTGATAGGAACGCTTCCCTAAAGAAAGCTGCGTTCAATGAAACGAGCGAACAAAATCTCCCCATATATTTTGGCAAAACTAACAATTAGGCACACTTTGGTTCAAAGTCAGCTCATTTTGGGGTAAAATCGTATCTTTTTGTTGGAGATATGCAGACAAAATGATCTCAACCCCACCCACACCCCACCCCCCAACAAAAATGCCCTTACGCCCGAGAGTGAAAGTGAAATTACTCTTCTTTGACCTTCATGCTATGGTGGCTATAGAAAGGAAGTAATCCCGTCATGCATTGCGCGCCTCGGTTCTCCGAATAATAAATAAGAAAATCTTGTTTTGTCTGAAAAATTGTGAAAAAATGAAATAAAATTATTAATAGAATAGTGTTGTGGCCAGCTCCGCGTCTATATTGAATTACCGAAGTAACGTTTTGGTCAGACAAATAGTAAACAAACTGAAAAGAACGGTACAAAATAATTATAATTTTGTTACCGAAGTAACGTTTTGGTCAGACAAATAGTAAATAAACTGAAATGAACGGTATAAAATAATTATAATTATGTTACCGAAGTAACGTTTTGGTCAGACAAATAGTAAACAAACTGAAAGGAACGGTATAAAATAATTATAATTATGTTATGTGCAGTTCTGCGTCGATATTACATTACCTGAGCATCGATCGAAATTTACTGCGCTTCATTTCTTGTGAAAAGATGGCGCTCTGCTGAAGCGTGCTCAAATGTAATCTTCTGTGCACGCACGTCAAACATACGTGTGCATACTTATGGAGCAGTCACACGATGCTTGCGACGACCTGCAACAGCTTGCGATTGGTCACGTGCGCATATGAATGGCGGATAGTGTCAAATTCTGTTACACATCACCGCGTTGTACAAACTCACTGCAGCTGAACACTCACAAAATGTTTCGCAATTCAATGATGAGCGTTAATATCTCTCTGCTCTGACAAATGTTGCAAAATATAAACATAGGACGGGGTGCAAGCTTTTGGCTTTTAGCTCATACAAAGACCCAAAATGGGTCAAATATAAATTACCGCGTTAAACAAGTTAGAAAAACAACAAAAATAACAGCTGTGGGACATGAAGGAGAATCTTGGGCCCAAGAGCGCAAGAGCCGACCCCCCACCCCCCCCCCCCCCCCCCCCCTTCGCTGTCATATGGATGCCGATCCCAATAATGACAATACAAACCTGTCGGTTGAATACCTCCTTTTCAATGGTGAGGGTGTGTAATGAGAATAAATAACTTTTGATGAAAAGCAGAAATATCTGGAGGCTTGCCTGGAGTATTCAGGATAAATCATTGTCTACCAAACCATGCGTCGTTGCCATGGATACGATTTCAATAGGTCACCGCAATCACCGCATGCGACGAGACTTGCCTGAAGCATTCAGGATTAAGTATTGTCTACCAAACCATGAATATTTGCCATGGATGCAATTTCAATAGGTCAATAGGGTGAGATGAAGCCACCGCAATAACCGCAATCACCGCATGCTCTTTCTCTCTCTCTTCTATTGTTTTGATCGCAACGGATTTTGAACCGACTTTTTGATGTTCAAAAACCTTGCGACGGGAACCTGCCGTCGCAAGAGAACACACGGCGCATGCGTTCCTCGTGACCAGTCGTGCTATTGTTCGATCGACAACCCAAAACCAGGCTTATGATGCTTATTAAGCACGGTAAATAACATGTTAGGTTTCCTTTAGCCTAAATGTAATACATACAACCTATTTATGGCTATAATTGGGAATAATACCGAATTTATTGCGATATTTGCATTCTGATGTAACGTCTAGTTATTTCGAACATGATCGGCCCTTCATAAGTTATATTGTCTTGTTGCAGGTCGTCGCAAGCATCGTGTGACTGCTCCATTACGTCTATACGTACGCATACACATTACAGACACAAACACACGCGCTGTAATGCATGTCGATATTGTGTGCATGCATGAGAGATCGACACACACACGTTGAACACACATTAACACACGTCTCACATCTAAACACATACAGACACACACACACACACACAGTTGAAGCAATTTGCACGTAAACAATACTTTCACCACCACCAATACCAAAACAACACCAACCACTACCACTAACATAACCACCACCACCACCAACAAAACAACACAACCAGCACCACCACCCCCTTCTCCTCCACCTCCACCACCAAAAACAACAAACCACAACCACCACTCCCGCCACAACCACCGCCACTGACATCCATCACTAACACAACCACCCCCACCACCACTAACATAACCTCCACCACAACTAAGACAATCACCACCACCACCTCCAATACCACTACCACTACCACCACTAACACCACCACCACCACCACCACCACCACCACCACCGCCAACACCACCACCATAAACATCAATGGCGCTGTGTTTACTACCACCTCCACCATTAAATGACCTACGGCACCATCATTGGTACACGTTCGTCTTCCCAAGATATGAACACATTATACTACATTATACTACGTGTTGTATCATTGGACGTGAATTACATGTGTTCATTATAGGGCATACTGTACCTCATTACGTGCATATTACTATTACTAACGGCCAAACCATTGTATAGTGTCTTAGTGGCCACCTCTGTATAGCGACCACCTGTCTATATAGTAGCAACCTTTCCATTACTGCTATTTGTCTTATATAGTCACCTGTCTACAACAGTCATCTGTCTAAACAATCACATGTCTAATGCAGTCGCCTGTCTACAACAGTCACCTGTCTACAACAGCCTCCTGTCTACAACAGTCACATGTCTACAACAGTCTCCTGTCTACAACAGTCTCCTGTCTACAACAGTCTCCTGTCTACAACAGTCTCCTGTCTACAACAGTCACCTGTCTACAACAGTCTCCTGTCTACAACAGTCACCTGTCTACAACAGTCTCCTGTCTACAACAGTCACCTGTCTACAACAGTCTCCTGTCTACAACAGTCACCTGTCTACAACAGTCACCTGTCTACAACAGTCACCTGTCTACAACAGTCACCTGTCTACAACAGTCTCCTGTCTACAACAGTCACCTGTCTACAACAGTCTCCTGTCTACAACAGTCACCTGTCTACAACAGTCACCTGTCTACAACAGTCTCCTGTCTACAACAGTCACCTGTCTACAACAGTCTCCTGTCTACAACAGTCTCCTGTCTACAACAGTCTCCTGTGTACAACAGTCTCCTGTCTACAACAGTCACCTGTCTACAACAGTCTCCTGTCTACAACAGTCACCTGTCTACAACAGTCACCTGTCTACAACAGTCACCTGTCTACAACAGTCACCTGTCTACAACAGTCTCCTGTCTACAACAGTCACCTGTCTACAACAGTCTCCTGTCTACAACAGTCACCTGTCTACAACAGTCTCCTGTCTACAACAGTCACCTGTCTACAACAGTCTCCTGTCTACAACAGTCTCCTGTCTACAACAGTCTCCTGTGTACAACAGTCTCCTGTCTACAACAGTCACCTGTCTACAACAGTCTCCTGTCTACAACAGTCTCCTGTCTACAACAACCACCTGTCTACAACAGTCTCCTGTCTACAACAGTCTCCTGTCTACAACAGTCTCCTGTCTACAACAGTCACCTGTCTACAACAGTCTCCTGTCTACAACAGTCTCCTGTCTACAACAGTCTCCTGTCTACAACAGTCTCCTGTCTAAAACAGTCACCTCCCAGGTAGCAAGCCAACGTTGGTCCAACGTTGGACCAACGTTGTCCAATTTTTTCGGCAACGTTGGTCCAACGTTGTCCGGCAACGTTGGACCAACGTTGCTTGCGTACGCCCAAACAACGCTGCTCCAACGTTGGCGAAAACAAAATACCAACGTTGGATCAACGTTGGTCCATCGTTGGAAAGTTGTCATTTGTCAACGTTGGACCAACGCTTTTCCAACGTTGATCCAAGGTTGGTATTTTGTATTCGCCAACGTTGGAGCAGCGTTGGTTGGGCGTACGCAAACGTTGATCCAACGTCAAAGCAACATGTGTCCAACAAGCATCCACCATATTTCCAACAAGCATCCAACATGTCTCCAACACTCATCCAACAAGCATCCAACATGTCTCCAACAAGCATCCAACATGTCTCCAACAAGCATCCAACGTTGGTCCAGCGTAATTCACCAACATTTCTCCAACGTTGGTCCAACGTTAATCCAACGTTGGTCCAACGTTGGTCCAACATTGGACCAACGTCTCACCGTACTAAAAAAATTAAATTAATATTCATATGACACGCCTATTGGTGATATCTAGAACATCCTATCCTAGCTTTCCCTTTACCTAAGACTAACCCTAACCCTATTCCTAGTCCTATTTCTATCCATATAGTCCTATTCCTATTCCTACACTCACTACATCTACATCATCCACTCAGCTTTATATAACCTAGCTTCTGTGTTAATATTTGTTTGATGGTTGGTATTTCGATAAAGTTGAATGTTTGGATAAAGTTTTAAGAATTTACACAAATACATCATGGAAACAAACCTTTAGAATGTTTTTGTAGATAAATAACTTACATATATTTCAAATAATGAGTAAATAATAACATTGGATTCATTCTGAACAATCAAATAACATGATTATTAATGCTTTTTGCAGTCAATGATAACCACTCATGAATATTCATGAATAATAACCAACGTTCATCCAACGTTGAACCAACGTTGATCCAACGATGGCATACATCCTGCTTTCAGCAGCTAATTTTAAATCCTTTTATTATGCAAGGGGGTTTTGACCACCTGTGCTACGAGTAAAAAAATTACCTTTTCTAACATAACAGCTACATGTAGTGAACAACAGATGTGAAATGTTGGATTCTCGTTGGATTAACGAACGTTTCACTGTGGGTTACCGATGTCGATCCAACGTTGCTCTAACGAGATTGTCCAACCTCCATTTCACTTTGAGTTACCGATGTTGATCCATCGTTGGTGTTGTAATATAATACAAGTAGGCGAAATGCCACGTGTAACTCTGGCATAACAATAATAAATACTGGTAAATTACAAACTTGAGTGTCAGGGTAGACTACCCGACACCCAGAAGATGGAACCAGGGGATTATTCTGCCCCTTTCGTACGGTTGTCATCCCCTATGTAAGACCGACATTTACCTTATGCAAAATGGTTTAACGTGCTAGTGCCAGGGTGGACTACCCAACGCCTAACCTAACCAGGCTCTGTGCGTAGCACAGAGCCTGGCATATTGAAGTGTGTGTTAGGTGTACCGCTCGTAACAATTATTGGTAAAAATAGTATATAAGATACTATACAATTTATATCTGGTTTTATACTTACGACGGATGTTATCCATGGACATCAATGGTCCACTGTCTTGATACATGAGGCTCCATTCGGTGTATTTATTCACAAAATTAGGTTTTTATCGTCCAGATTGTGGTAAGAAGCAAAAATTCCAAAATGGTATCCGAATTTGTGTCCACAGTGCGCATGCGTGAGGTCGCAGGTCAAACTTTGGCGTACGAGCCAAGATGTGCGCGCGTTCTGCACAGCGATTGATAGTTCGTCGTTAACTGTGATCAGCTCATCGAGATGTCGATTGAAATTAAGAAGTTTTTTGACATGAGGTGTTTTATCCCCTTTAATCAGATTATTTTTTAATTTTGTTTACTTGTACTACACACAGAAACCCCCATATATGTCGGCGCTACACAAAATTACTATGAAAACAATGATAACCTACCTCAAATTGATTATTTATGTCGATTGTCCTTGTTAGAATCCCGCTGTGCGATGCCGACGGATCGAAAAAAAAAGCCGGATTCTAACAAGGACGATAGACATAAATAATCAATTTGAGGTAAGTTATCATTCTTTTTATAGCAATTTTGTGTAGCGCCGTCGTACATAGGTATTTTAGGGTGCAGTACAAGTAAACAAAATTAAAAAAAAATCTGCTTAAAGAGGATAAAACACCTCATCGCCCATCTACAAACATGTTCCTGCAAGATTTCGAGCGATGTATATGCCAGGCGGTTAGGTTAACATTGAGTACAGTGGCCTGGCTTATATGTATTAGTCAACCGATCGCCACTTACGCGCGGAACCGGAATAAAACCTCGCCTATATATCCCAGCATGCATTGCCGATGACTTTGGAGGCGACAGGACAATTTCGAATATTTGTGCGAAGCCGTTTGGGATTAATCATCAATTTGAGGTAAGTTATTATTCTTTTCATATAATTTCTATGTAGCGCGCAGATAAAACGCACTTTTGTTCTCTAGAAAAGGTTAACCAAATACAAAAAAATTATAATTAAAGGTGATAAAAACACCTCATCGCAAAAACGCTACACCATTTCGATCGTCAGTAATTCACAGCTCTGTGCTACGCACAGAGCTGATCATAGTTACCCAACGCCTAGATGATACCAAGGGATTATTCTGCCCTAAATGGTATTCATCTCTATCACAAATCTAATCTATCCGGGGGTCTGAGAGTAGACGTCGAAGTGGGTAGCGCCTGTCACGTTCTTGCGAGGGCGGCTTCACCTCACTCCAGCACGCTTCTGGGACCTCCGTTTCCTCGTTTACTGGAACATGGATGTTACCTTCAGGTGCGCGACGCTTCTTTAGATGATGTCTGTTCCGGCGATACCGCCCACCTTTCTCACTCTGGATGTGGTACGAGCGGGGCGTTGAATCTTGAGTTGTCACTACGCCAGGTTCTTTTCCCACTTGGTAGTACACACGTTCTCCAGACTTCAACACCGGCAGCGACTTGGCACCCTGGTCATAGTATCGCTTCTGCCTCTTCTGGAGCTCTTTCTTCCTACTAGCTATGCACCGTTGATAACGAACAGTACAGTTCTCAATAAAGCGTTTTCTGGATGGTATATCCGGTCACACATCAACCGTGAAGCTCGCCTCCCAAAATGGATTCAAATTAGCATTTCTACAACACAGGTCATGGCGAATCGAATCAGACATACAGTCACTTTCACTTCAGACACCATGTTGTAATATAATACAAGTAGGCACACGAGTATAGTTGAAAGCTTACTTTATTAACTGCTTGTAGATCGATGGCCCAACTCATACATGATGATGGTCTCTTGACACCCGATAATATACATATCGATCCTATATGGTAATTCACCGGGGATGGCGCACTTCTATTTATGATTGTAATTCTACTTGAGTCCACTCATTACTGTTGGTCTAACGAGATTGTCCAACGTCTTTTTCACTGCGAATTACTGATGTTGATCCAACGTTGGTCCAACGAGATTGTCCAACGTCTTTTTCACTGCGAGGTACCGATGTTGATCCAACGTTGGTCCAACAAGATTGTCCAACGTCTTTTTCACTGCGAGTTACCGATGTTGGTCCAGCGTTGCTCCAACGAGATTGTCCAACGTCAATTTCACTGCGAGTTACCGATGTTGGTCCACCGTTGGTCCAACGAGATTGTCCAACGTCCATTTCACTGCGAGTTACCGATGTTGGTCCAACGAGATTGTCCAACGTCTTCTTCACTGCGAGTTACCGATGTTGGTCCAACGTTGGTCCAACAAGATTGTACAAGGTCCATTTCACTGCGAATTACCGATGTTGGTCCAACGTTGGGCTAACGAGATTGTCCAACGTCTTTTTCACTGCGAGTTACTGATGTTGGTCCAACGTTGGTCCAACGAGATTGTCCAACGTCTTTTTCACTGCGAGTTACCGATGTTGATCCAACGTTGGTCCAACGAGATTGTCCAACGACTATTTCACTGCAAGTTACCGATGTTGGTGCAACGTTGGTCCAACGAGATTGTCCAACGTCCATTTCACTGCGAGTTACCGATGTTGGTCCAACGTTGGTCCAACAAGATTGTCCAACGTCCATTTCACTGCGAGTTACCGATGTTGGTCCAATGTTGGTCCAACAAGATTGTCCAACGTCTTTTTCACTGCGAGTTACCGATGTTGGTCCAACGTTGGTCCAACGAGATTGTCCAACGTCTTTTTCACTGCGAGTTACCGATGTTGATCCAACGTTAGTCCAACGAAATTGTCCAACGTCTATTTCACTGCGAGTTAACGATGTTGATCCAACGTTGGTCCAACGAGATTGTCCAACGTACATTTCACTGCGAGTTACCGATGTTGGTCCAACGTTGGTCCAACGAGATTGTCCAACTTCTTTTTCACTGCGAGTTACCGATGTTGGTCCAACGTTGATCCAACGAGATTGTCCAACGTCCAACGAGTTCCAACGAGTTTGCAAGTTTCCGACGTTGGTCCAACGTTGGCTTGCTACCTGGGCTGTCTACAACAGTCACCTGTCTACAACAGTCACCTGTCTACAACAGTCTCCTGTCTACAACAGTCACCTGTCTACAACAGTCTCCTGTCTACAACAGTCTCCTGTCTACAACAGTCACCTGTCTAAAACACGTCACCTGTCTACAACAGTCACCTGTCTACAACAGTCACCTGTCTACAACAGTCTCCTGTCTACAACAGTCTCCTGTGTACAACAGTCTCCTGTCTACAACAGTCACCTGTCTACAACAGTCTCCTGTCTACAACAGTCTCCTGTCTACAACAACCACCTGTCTACAACAGTCTCCTGTCTACAACAGTCTCCTGTCTACAACAGTCTCCTGTCTACAACAGTCTCCTGTCTACAACAGTCTCCTGTCTACAACAGTCTCCTGTCTACAACAGTCTCCTGTCTACAACAGTCTCCTGTCTACAACAGTCTCCTGTCTACAACAGTCACCTGTCTAAAACAACCACCTGTCTAAAACACATCGCCTGTCTAAAACACGTCACCTGTCTTAAACAGTGTCCTGTCTACAACAGTCTCCTGTCTACAACAGTCTCCTGTCTACAACAGTCCTCCTGTCTACAACAGTCTCCTGTCTACAACAGTCTCCTGTCTAAAACAGTCACCTGTCTACAACAGTCTCCTGTCTACAACAGTCACCTGTCTACAACAGTCTCCTGTCTACAACAGTCTCCTGTCTACAACAGTCTCCTGTCTACAACAGTCTCCTGTCTAAAACACGTCACCTGTCTAAAACAGTCACCTGTCTACAACAGTCATCTGTCTTTAAACAATAACCTGTCAAAAACAAATGGATTTTGTTTCAGGCATCATGTCGTACACCGAAGACGAAGACAAATGCGTGTAAACTGAGCGGACATTTAAAGTGGTCACGTGTCTCGATTGGACGGTCTGTACAAAGACAGTTGTTTGACTGTATTCTGAAAGTCAAGGTGGGGACGGCTCTTCGTGACGTCACAAGATTTGGGGTTCACTGGAGCTGAACGTCCCCCGCTTGGCATTCGCTCCATTGCCCTTCAATTGGTTCGTCGATGGATGGGGCCAACGTGAATAAATAGATGGATAAAGAAATGAACATAAAAGTCAATGAATACATAATACCTGAATAAGTAAATGCATGAATAAATAAAGAAACGTTTATGACCACCCGGATAAAAATGAAATAAAGCAAATCATATGATAATTATTATTATTATCTCTCTCTCTCTCTCTCTTTTTTTTTGTTGGGGGGGGGGGGGGGGGGGGGGGTCATGCTGCCTCACTCCTCATGGGCATCCTTGTCATTATGTTCATAACTGAATTATAATGCCAAATAACAATAATAACAGCAACAACAATTAGTGATTTATTCGCCCCTCGGGATTTGACTAACACTGGCCACGCCCCCCCCTCTCATTCGCAAGTTAGGAGTCACATGTACGTACATGTGATACATGTAACCTTTCAATAAAAGTAGGACGGTTGGAAAGCTGTGCGATTTGCAGCGTGGGTGTGGGTGTTGTGGTAATTATAACGCAATATTTAGAACTATTCCAATATTTACAATAGATAGCATTTCTTTTAACATAATATTTGTAATTTGTTTTCACATGCGGAGGATTTCTTGTAATAGACACTTTTTTCTTGTAACAGACACGTTGACAATCTGGCAAATACACCCCACCTACTTAATATTAAAGTGATCCAATAACTTAATAAGATATTGACAAACGTTATATTATTTTGAGACTTCAATCATATACCAATATCATTGTAAAATTCTTATGATTGATTTGTAAAATTTTCATGGAAAAACATTTTTTGTTTGCACCATCTCTACTCCCTGGGGAGTATTCTTTCCAAGCGGCGCATGGGCATTAAGAAGATCACTACGGGTTAATTGCATCCTATATATTCTTATTGGTTGGTTATTTGGTTTTTGCAGACGCGTTCAATCAATTATGATTATTTACGTCTGGGGACCGCCTTTATCGTCACCTTCCGATAGACGCGGCCAAGATTCGAACCCGGGCCGATTAGTGTGAAGAGTAGAGCTCTGACCACTGGGCCAGAACACCTCTTCACAATATATAATATATTTATTAATATAAAGCATAATCAGTGCAACACGCTGTAACATCAAACAAATTGAACATTCGTATAATTTCGTTTATATGAAGAAAAAAAATCAACATTGCAACCTTTAGATCGCCACGAATTCGTGTCGATATTATTTACAGAAGATTGATAGAGAGCGGTTCATTCGCTTTCAAGTTTCATTCTACGTGTCAACCATGTATGCTCAGTGTTTACAAGACATGGCGGACAATAATAAGGGGGTGTAAATGGCTAATGAGGAAGGCAAGGGAGGAGGGGTGAGGACTGCCCATCTTTGGTACTTATGCACTCCGTTTAAAACAAAAAGACGACAAATTATGTATTATTTTTATTACCTAACGAGCACCCCGTCCATACACCTATGATCTATGAGTATGAATCGAAACATTTCTAAACTGGTGGGTGACCCCTTATGGCATGCTTGGGGGATGACGCTAGATATGCCCCAGAAAAAAACGGCTATATCTACTATACTAAAGTAGCCAATTACGTCTGTCTGTCTGTCCATCTATGCATTTCGTAGTGCATTGAGGCACCAACATCAAACTTTGGGTAGTGATTGGTGATGACCCATAGAGGTTTGTGGTCTGGGTCAGGTCGGGGTCAGTTTGACCAGTGGTCAGTTATGAATCGGCCAATATTCCACGTTCATTTGCCATGCAGTCGCGTCGAGCGCTGATCATCGCACATGCTTGCGACGGAAGTACCGTGAAAAGTGTGTTGCTGAAATGACCTTTCATTATGTAGTCTTTGTTCAGCCTGGAATCGATACGTTGTAAATTACTTACCCACATTATCGTATGCCTGTCAAATCGGAAATAACACGTGTGCCGCTGTGTGCGCCTGAATTAAGACTATCGTAATTTGCTTGCGAATTGTTGTTTTTCAAACTTTTAAATAATATGGATTTAAAAATTGTAATGACTGATTTTCGAATAGAATTAAAACAAATCTGATGAAATATATGTATTTCTATCAAGAAACGGACGGTACATTCCAAAAGCGAAAGCGACCTTCGGGCGGGGAATTTGCATAGACTATATACAGAGTAGCGGAATATTGTAGGTCCGGCATCTGTGCATTGTCAACGCACAATCTACTACATTGTACACACATTCGTGTGATTGTACATGTCCGTATATGCATGACTGAATTTGATCGGTGATTTTTGTTCACATTTTCAACACGATATTCGCAAAATTGGCAAAAACAGGGTATACGGCTACCAAAATAGGTTTCTCTCTGTCACTGGTTTAATTTTCTGAATACAGGCTAATTGTAAATGTTTGCTCGAAGTGCATACTTTGTTGTACTGAAGTATAAAAAATGTGTGCTTTTTGTAAATAACGTGTAAACAAGAAGAGCAAGGAATTAGGGTTATTGATCTACTTGACAACGATTTAATTAATACTGTTTATTGTTTGACATGTGATCGCTGGCAGCATACCTAGGGTTTTTACAAGGGGGGGGGGGGGGTAGGGGGGGTTATTGCGTCAACCAAAATTTTCGACGGGCTGGGTGTTGGCCAAGTATTTCGAGGGGGGTGTCGGTCAAGTAACTCGAGGGGGTGTCGGTCAAGTATTTCGAGGGGGGTGTCGGTGAAGAATTTTCGAGGGTGGTGTCGGTCAAATATTTCGTGGGGGGGGGGGGCGGTGAAGAATTTTCGAAGGGGGGAGGGATGTTGGTGAAGAACCTCGATGGGGGGTGGGGGATTTTTCGAGGGGGGTGTCAGTGAAGATTTTTTCGAGAGGGGGTACCAGTGAAGATTCTTTCGGTGTCGCTGAAGAATTTGTGAGGGGAGTGGGTGTCCGTGAATATTTTTTGAGGGGGGGGGGGGGGGTGGTTATTTCCTCAACCAACATTTTTGAGGGGTCAGGTGTCGGTCAAGTATTTCGAGTGGGGAGGGGGGGGGGGGCTGTCGGTGAAGAATTTTCGAGGGAGAGTGTCGGTGAAGAATTTGTAAGGGGGGTGGGTGTCCTCACCCCCCCCCCCCCCCACCCGGGTACCCATATGCCTTTGAATATGAGATTGAATCACCACCGGGGGGGGGGGGGGGTGTCGGTGAAGAATCTTGAAAGGGGGGGTGTCTGTGAAGATTTTTCGAGGGGGGGGGGGTTGTCGGTGAAGAATTTTCTAGGGGGGTGTCAGTAAAGATTTTATTGAGAGGGAGTAACAGTGAAGATTCTTTCGAAGGGGGGTGGTGGGGGTGTAGGAGAAGATTTTTCGAGGGGGGGGGGTTGTCGGTGAATATTTTTCGACGCGAGGGGGGTGTCGATGAAGATTTTCTCGAGAGGGGGTACTGGTGAAGATTCTTTCAAAAGGGGGCGGGGGTGTCGGTGAAGAATTTGTGAGGGGGGTTCATGGTGTCCGTGAATATGTTTTTGAGGGGGGGGGAAACCCCAAAACAGCCCTTTTTCATCAAAGTGAAATTTGAACCCCCCCCCCCCCCCCCCCCGTGTACGCATATGCCTGTGAATATGAGATTGTATTTTTAATTATACACTTATTAAATCATATCATAACCATTCAAACAGAGATTCCATTAATTGACCAAATGTTTTTTACAGGATAGATACAAAAAATAACAAAATACAAATATACAACATACAACATTATCTTACTCAAAGATCTGGTGACGGGTAATTTGCTAGTTATTATTAATGAGTACACGTGTGTGTGCGTGTATATATTATACACTGCTGCAAATTACTGCAATTTGAATATAATTATAGACTTCATTATATTTCGCGGGTAGTGGTTTGTAATCAAATTAAACATTCGCCTTTATTTTGGTTAAATATAATTTGATATCCGCAATTTATCCGCATTTAAATTGAAAAAAAAAACAGATAGATATGTGAGTGATGAGCACACATGCATTCACGCACACACACGTACAAACACACACACACACACACACACACACACACACACACACACACACACACGCACACACACGCACACACACACACACACACACACACACACACACACACACACACACGCACGCACACGCACACACACACACACACACACACACACACACACACACATACTCACACACACACACACACACACACACACACACACACACACACACACACACACACACACACACACACACACCATAAACTACATGTACTCAAACAAAATCTCAATTACCGTATAAGCTATTCACTTTGAAAGGAAATAGACCCGAAGAAATAACTGGTTTTGAAAGACATTGAGAACATCTTTCTAATGAATATTTGTTCTCAATCACGGAACATGCTGCACGTGAATGAGTGACTGATGACGAAGAGAGGGGGCTCCTAACATGCTATAATGGCGCAGTCAGTGTCTAACTAGTCCAGGGGTATATGAGAGGAAAGGTTTCCCATACTAATGGGGGGCAACGTGAGCCCCCAATAAATATGGTGCTATGTCTAGTCTTTATCCTTCTGACTTCATTCAAGGGATAAGGGTGGAACAGAGGGGGGGGGGGGGGGGGGGGGGGGGGGGGTGGGGGGGGGGAAGATATCAGTTTATAAGAGGGGTAGCAGGGGGGCATATTTGTCACGATGTGTCCCCACTTACCTTCGTCACACGCTTATCGCTGCGGTATATCATCAACATGTAGTTTACAAAATATATTAAAGTGATAGTTGAGTTTTGGTAAAGAGAGTACAGTTTTGGTCAAACTGTATTTTAGTAACCAAAACCTGCACCATTACATTACAAACTAATAGTTATAACTCCACCATGCTCGAAAGGAATACAAATTTACAAATGACTAAGTAAAAAGCTTATTATCATTCAAAAATAGCCATTAAAACTCAAGAGGGCGCTTCCTATACACTCATCGGTTTCAACCAATTTAAATAAAATATTGTACATGTGATGTTTTATTGAAATGGTGATTAAATAGAGAGAAAATCAACAACTGTTTAAAAAACGATTTGTAAATTTTTGAAAAGAGGAAGCATTTCTTTTTTTTTTTTTAACGGCTGGTTCAAACTTATCGAATGATTGTGGGCCCCACAATTATTACAAATGGTATATGTTTATGGATATTTCAGACATTTCTGAACCGATTTTGATCAAATAAAGTTTATTCTGTCATTAAAATTGTATGCTCTTTCGAATTTGACACTCAGTTTTTCATTATCTCACAAACAAATTATTTGTGTAGCGCCCTCTATACCAAAACTCAACTATCTCTTTAATATTCTTCGAAGTGTCTTCGATGAGTCTAGAACGTGCATGACTCGCGAAGTTATATGCGTATCGGGTTTCTCCGCGCGATTAATTGCCAGTGACGAAAGAAGAACGAACGAGCGAGTGGAAGATCGGAGACTGGTTTCTTTGACCCTGAATTTAACTCTCAAATTTCTCTTTTATTTGGAGTACTGCTGAATTTATTATGAAATATGATGGTTTGCAATAACCCCCATGTATACTCATGATAAGGACTCATTTACATAGTGTGTCCGAGCCATGACCAACCATGTTGGGGGGTATTATTATTAACTCCCTTCATCATTTGTAAGATGATCGCGAAAAGAGATGGATCGTGTAAAGCCAACAGTTGGTGGGCACAATAATGTTCGCGAGGTGAAAACGGACTTATTGGGCATACCAGTTTGCGTCTTCTCGTTGTGAATTATACGAATTATACGGGTGAAATTTGTCAGCAGAGTATTAAACCAAGACAAAGGGTCAACTAAATGGGGACACACATAGTTACGTAGGGTGCCATGGTTCCCATAACAAGGGTGCAGCCACGCCCGGGTATGAAATGATTAGCGTTTCTTTAGTTTCTCATGGGGAGTGAGTTAGACAAGAGACCCCCACGAAGGTACTGATAGCCTGGTAAAAAGCCCATATTACTCACATAGAAAATGCATGCCATGACAAAACAAGGCTTTTACAAAATTATTTCAAGATCATGGAAATAATTCAAATAATTCGATACATTACTAGTAGGTAACAATATCATTATCACTATTCTATTATACTAATTACGTGGTTAACGTGCATTTTCTCCCGCTTTGCATTTATTTTGTGAGTTTTAAATATACGTTTATTCCAATGCCATTCTTCTGCACACAATCCTCGTTGCCTTTACGTATCTAAGTCGAGGTGCTTGTTTCCATGGTGATTTGCTCCACACCCAGAGGGGTCTCAATTCTTAAATCACGCTCGTAATATTACTGTCCTGCAAAATAATGGAAATTACAACAGCAAGACATAATACAAATACAGTCAAACCTGTCCAATCTGCATATGTCCCCGCCAGTTTCTATGGAAACTAGTCTTGTACATTTTTACTTCATCCCAGAGATCTGAGCGGATAATTAAGGGGGCTCTAAAAGCTTGTACAGAAACTGACAAAGTAACAAATTCGGCGTCACTAGTTTTAAAATAAACTTTTACACATTATCTTGTATTAATACAAATTCGTTATCTTTAAGTCGACGCGCCCGTTTCCATGGTGATTTGCACATCTCCGTAGGCATCTTAAAATATGCGCACTCGAAGTCGTCCACCTCCAGAGGATAACTTTCTCAAAATAACTACCAGAATCACAAATAGCGTTAGTAATACATTACAAGTATATTCGCACGGCAAGAACACGGACTGGAATGTATTGTTGAATTAGCGAAATCGCCCTATAGGGGGTACTTAAGGGGCCTTAACAATCAAAATAGGTTTGAAAAGGAAAAAATGCGCTCTTGAAATCTTAAATTTAGTGCTATCATAGCCCCAAGCATGCCAAACCATGTATACAAGAGAATTACGTAGACAGATTTGATGACGTTACTCGTTTAATGTATAGACCAATATATAGACTAGAGCTGCGTACACTAATTCACAATTAAACAAAAAAGAATAACTTGCTAATGCATTGAAATGAAGAGGGTCTTTAATTTGACATCGCACGCTATTTTGAAGGAGAGAATCGCACCAACTATATTCCGATATACATTTTGGCGCCTTTGTATCATTACAATTTTTTGTGGTAAACTTATTTTGGTATAATTAATACAAGTAATAATTATTGATCTTTTTAAAATCATTAATGACATAAAGAAGGAGCAACATTTTTATGAAACGCGACTTGAATAATCCCCTACAAGCCGAGTATTACCGGAAAGACGTGAAGGCGTGTCGCGGACAAGAGGAAATGGGACGATAATTATGAAAGTGTTTTGAAATTCATTAGTCAGTAGTCATTATCACATACATTGCAAGTATAATTACTTCCTAAAAGAGGGGCGAAATATGATGATGATAGAATGACGCATTTAATGACGGCGACGCGTTACTTTTAGGAGATGACTCATATTCATATTTAGTCAGATGTGTGAGATTCCGTATAAGCAACCCTTTTAGATGACTTTAGTTCCACTTGTTACAGCACCATAATCGTACCCAGCAGGATTTGTTCAAGTGGGTGTTTTAGCTTCATTTATAGTGGCGTAGCTAGGGTGTGTTTGAATACCTAAAACAGTAATTTGTTCGCTAAAGGGGGGTGCTTGAACACCCCAAACATCCCCCCCCCCCCCCGGTACGTCTATGAACAGCACATTCAAGTTGTGTGTACGCGTTCTTCCTATTTTTGCAACTATCCGATGACAAAATAATACAAATGAAAACTCGTTTGAATAATCTGTGTTTTCTTTCTTTTTTGTTTAGTTTGTGTTGGTGGCCCGAACGAGAGAGAACGTGTGTGTGATTGAGTTATCGATTTGACTAAGTTTGATATCTCTGAACCGCATCTCAAATACTTAAACCCTAATATCGTTAAAGGAGAATTCCGGACGAGTTTATAAAAAGTACAGTATATTGGAAATAAATCTATGGATGTGCTTGAATATTTTCAGGATTTGACTCTCTTTGGTTGATTTCTAAGAGATTTTTCTAATGTCATTAACTCTGAGGAAATAATTAAATTTACTCTACACAATCATGAGACCCTTCGTAGCACCCTCACTTTGCTCAATTTCTTGAGTAGGCTTGAATCCGGTGCCACTGCATTGTGATCACTGCATGTGTCATTCATAATAGCCGGCCATGCAGAGCCAGGAAATTCAATAACCACGTTTACAGGACGTTGTATCTATTCAAATTCCAATGAAAGCCAAACGTGTTACAATTTCGGGCAGGCAAGTATTTTCAAACGGTTCAGTCAATGCAGTAATGCTCAAAGGCACGGTTGAGTGGCGCATCGTGGACTAAACTATTCATGATCGAGCATTGTATTGGTCCGATCAAAAGAACACATTCGCTGCAGTGTAAAAACATAGATAGGCGCATAGTGAGGGGCGCACGTCACAAATTGGTGCATTGTGGGATAGAACAAGCTCGCTCGCGAATTGTGTCATTAGAATTTCAAAGCCTATTATAAGAACCCACAATCATACTTTTTTCACACAAAATTGTGTTTATTGACCTAGAATATCTGTCTTTCAATCATTAGAAGCTTGAAATCGTGTGGAAGTCCACTTTAATAATTTCATCCCAGTATATTGGGCAAGGTTCGCATGCAGATCAATACAAAATGTCTCTTTATACATGTAAAGCATTTCGTGGTCTACATTTTATGCACAATGGCGTTGACATAACCGCCACCCCCCCCCCCCCCAAAAAAAAACAAATTAAATAAATAAATAAATCACATAGTCATGTCATTGATATCACTTATTAATTACACCCCGATTGCACATCAATTACGTTCCAGTGTCACACCCATCACGCCCCCGTTTCCAATCCTTCAATTCTTGAAAATCAAGCTTAGACATGTTAGAGGCTATAAACAAAACTATATACGTTCTTATTATTAGTGCATGTTTGTCTGGATATTTTTAATATGTTTCGCGCAATGACGTCTATTTCCAAAGGATGTAATTCCCATTTGAAGTTAGAATTCTCATGTTCGCAGCGACCAGAAATTATATTTTTAACAGTCATGTACCGCTCAGTGACGTATTCCAAAGGATTTAAGTCCCCTTTTCCCAGTAAGCAAAATATATCAAATAACATACCAGTGCAGTATATAGGATACTCAATTATCAAATGTCACATACAGAGAGAAGAGAAGTGACAGTGTTGTAAAACATCCTTCAAGAAAAGCAGAGATTACAATTCGTTTCACCTGAACTATCCCGCCATAAAGGTGTGTATATTAAGCAAATAATTACCGTTGGTGAAGGCGATGGACAAACTATCACTTCCGAGGCGATCTGAATGTGGCTATCTTTCCGAAGCGAAGCTGAGGAAAGATAACCTATTCATTCGGATCGCCGAGGAAGTGATAGTTTGCCATCGCCTGAAACCAAAAGGTGATTATTTGCTTTATATTCCACATCAGTTATTTTGATCACAAACGACCTATAACTAACACAAAGGGCTAACAAGTTTGGAATATTGAGCAATTGATCGAGTCTTTTATTTTAATTTCGTCAATCCTTTATATGAACAAGATTTATGATTAAAAGTCAAAGACGCTTATACCATTGTCTATTAAGCGTAGCCGCGCGTAAACGTTGCGCACCAGCGCGCTACCTTTCTGCGCACTAACGCGCGCACGCGTACTTGCGCGCGAACAATTGAAGATAGTACACAGTGCAACGCACTTTCACCAAGATAGTAGTGAGTGCAACGAACTTTCACCCAAGATAGTACACAGTGTAACGAACTTTTCTTCTCCCATCAATGATGGGCGAAACTATTTTTCATCACGTGATTAACTTTTGACCAATCGTAGATCAAGATTCTTAGTATGTGGAATATAAAATTATATACGATGTCGATTACGCTGTTTTGCATAAAATAAAAGGTATGTCATACAGGGCGCTATTATCTACACACTTATATCTAGTCAAACCTGTCTTAGTGGCCACCTGTATATAGCAGCCAAGCTGTCTATAGTATCCACCAAGAGAGATCCTTTCCAGATGAAATCATTGTTATGAGAACCTGCCTATAGAGGTCGTCTGTCTACCGTAGAGTGGCCACTTCTAAATCAGCGGCTAAAAATCAGGCAAGAAGGGAAAAAACATGGGACAGATGAGGTGGTGGGGGGGGGGGGGGGGGCCTTTGGCCCAGAGTCCTGAACCAGACATATGTAGATAAAATTTACCCAAAGTATATTAATTGTTAGAACAATATAGAGTTTCGATACCATTATAGCATGCAAGGGTTAAAGGGATCTAGTAACATTGTCCAAATCCACCTTAAATCAACTCAAAACATAAGGGGATATCATTTACAAAAATAAAGAAATGCAAAGAGCGTGTCCCCAAATCAGTCCGACCACGCTACGCCGCTGAAGATGGTCTACTTTACACCATGACGAGCGGTGAGTCATCGCAGGGATCGAACTATAGCTGTCAACAGCGTCGCCATCATCATCACCATCGTCCTCCTCAGCTCACCTCGCACCTAACCACTTAGCTCTTTCTCTCTAATTACCATGCTATAGTTCAGGCTCCTTCCCGCAATCAGCAGTTTACCAACAAAATGAGTTCCACCGAGTAACTTCTTTTGATGGAGAGAAGCTGGTCTCGAAGAGTAAGTGGTTATGCTCTTGCAAGCTCATGATTATTAAACAATACATATGGACTGCATACTGTTTGGCACTTGAGTTATACAAATCACTGTAGACTAAAAACAGGCCCGTAGCCAGGGGGTGCGATAGGTGTGTACGCAATCCCCTAAATTCACAAAGGTCCACTTTGTATCGGTCTCGGGCATTTAAACCAGTGGTCTCGGGCAACGATCGGTCTTATTGACGAACCCTCCCCCCTGCTAACACGATTCAACCCATCGTCTCGGTCCCATTTTTGTAAATTACGCATCCCCCTTGAACAACGGGCCTGTAAAATGGATCAAATAAGTATATAAAAGGAATATCTACACAGTGGTGGACCCATGCACGTTCTGATCAAGTGGCGTAGCGTGGTCAGACCGATTGGGGGTGTGGGTCACGGGAGGGGGCTTACGAGCACGCGAATTATTTGGAGGCATACTTATATGTATTTCTTTATTTCACGAAGGATTTTCCCTTTTATGCTTTTTTATTATTTTTCGTCAAATTATGCTTCCGGCACTATACGTACGCTGCCTTTTATATCCAAGACAACCGAATCAGGGGCGACCCGGAAGGTCCGACATAAGTATCATTCAAAGTATTCAAAGTATTCACAGAATATCTGTATTAATTTCCATAAAATGCGGTGGATGAAAGTGATGTATGCGTAGAATCATGGCAATGCACGAATTTCATCATGGGGACAGGGCTGCGTCCCCTTAAAGATGGTTGTGTGTGGGGATGTTTTACACCGCGGATCGCCATTTTGATCTCGGCTAGTTTGTGCGCACTGCATGACCAGTTGCTTACAGTGTGTATTCCGCACCGTGTGCAAAGCGGTCGCAAGATGGCACCGTGCGACTGATTTACGAATCCGAACCGCTTCTATTATAACCCTACACCGCTAGATTGACGTCACTGCGCTCATCATCGTCATGTTCATCAAGCTCGGATGACGACCCGTTTCCACTTTTGGATTTCAAGTCGGTGTTTTTACTTCTCTCCCTCATGACTTTCCGCGAATCGATTTGTTCTACTTATTTAAATCCAGATTCATGACGGGCCTCCCACTGTTTCGTTGGAATTTGTAACACAAGTATACAGACCCCATATATTAAAATAACCCTAATACATACATGTAGCCTACTAACTTTCGGGTCACCGAACCACAAAAGCACACATGAACACATGCATACACATTACACTTGCACATCTGCATAATCTACGCAATTTCGCTTTGATTTGTCGGTTATTATTATTATTTTGTTTTACATACGCGTTCTGGAACCGCCCTTAACCGTCACTATCCGAGAGACGCAGCCCTGCTTCGAACCGGGGCCGATCAGCGCAAAGAGCAACTCTGACCACTAGACTAGATCACCTTTAGTACACATGAAAACACACTTAACATCACAGGTTAATTTCTCAATAAAAACAACAATTACTACATTTTACATCGAGTTCATCAGGTACTCGTTCACGATTGACTAAGAAAAACACAGAGGCTAGAAGAGAGTTCCAAAAACGGCTTCTACATCATGATGTTCCGTCCTTTTAGCCACCCCCTCCCCCCCAATCCCCAAGTCTATAGTTGACCAGGGCCCCGTTGCAGAAAGAGATACAATCGATTGTAAGTTACGATTGATCGTAAGTCAGAAAATTTACGCGTTTCAACCAATCAGATTTGCGCATCTCGAACACGTGATCTGACTTACGATTAATCGCAACTTACAATCGATTGTATCTCTTTCTGCAACGGGGCCCTTGACTGTTAAAAAGTAACTGCCTCCAGGGCACCCTTCTATCGATCGCCATCAGACTATTCAAGTATAGTCGATGACGTAATCTTGGACCCATTCGCGCGCGCCTCACAAAGCATGCATTTTATTGAATGTGCGTATGGCTGATTGGAGTGTATCATGGATACTTAGTCAGTCGTCAACGAACATTTTGTATACCTTCAACCACAATGCGACTCGGGAGACCCGAAAATGGCTTGCAATCTCACCAAGACGTCCGAGACGTCTCCGCGACGTCTCAAGACGTCTCAGAGACCTACTGGAGACTATATAAGGCGACTGAGAGGAGATGTTGCGGAGACCTCGCCGCAACTGCCGGAGACATTGCGGAGACGTCGTGGAGACGTCGCGGAGACGTCCCCGCGACTTCCGGGCGAATTGGTCGTCACCTTGTCTGGAGACGTCACCGAGACGTCTCCGAGACGTTGCGGAGACGTCTCGGACGTCGCCTTGGTGAGATTGCAAGCCATGTTTGGGTCATAGGGCCTTTAATAACCAAAACCTGCACCATTACATTACAAAGTAATAGTCATAACTCCATAATGCTCGAAAGAAATAAAAAATTACAAACGACTAAGTAAAAAGCCTGTTATCATTCAAAAAGAGCCGTTAAAACTCAAGAAGGCGCTCTCTTAAAAGTAATTGGTTTAAACCATTTTAAATAAAATATTGTGCATGTGATGTTTTGTTGAAATAGTGATTAGATAGAGAGGTAATCAACAACTATTTAAAAACCTCTTTTGTACATTTTTGAAAACAGGAAGCATTTTTAACATTATTTTAACGGCTGGTTCAAAATCATATTGTGGGGCCCCACAATTAATACAAATGGTTATGTTTATGGATATTTCAGCCGTTTCTGAACCGATTTTGATCAAATAAAGTTTATTCTGTCATTAAAATTGTACGCTCTTTCAAATTTGACACTCGGTTTTTCATTACCTCATTAAAAAAATATTTTGTGTACTGCCCTCTATACCAAAACCAAAACTCAACTATCCCTTTAACTGATCTGATCTGATCTGTATTGTCAATTATTTTGTAATAATCTAAATGGTCATAATATTTATTTGATGTAAAAGTTAATTTGTATTTGATCTGAATGTAAAATCAAATGCTGTATTATGTTAATCTGCTGATTATTTTATGTATTGATTAAGGAATGAAGAAAATAAATATCATTGAAAAAAACAAAAAAACCTCGGAGTGCCTCATGCAACTCAAGTCACAATATTCATAGAATCTGGATTGAAATGATATGTTCCATACATATATCAGTTTGTAATACATTGAATAGAAACTCATAAGACTACATATACCAAGCTGAACTTCATTTGTATCGATTTTATATGTCATGTATAGGGAAATGGTGCTAAAGCTAGTTTAACTTTAAAATAAAATGGTTTCTGGGACGAACACCGAACAAAGGGTTTTCTCTCGCTCAGTCGGTAAGAGCGCCGGTCTAGCAATCCGGAGGTCTCGGGTTCGAATCCCGCTGGAATCCCACTTCTTTCTTTGCTCTTTTTTAGTCATATTATATTTCTGGTCAGTTTCTTTATATGTTTGATTTAAAATGTAATGACAAAGTGGATTCTTGCAATTTTAATTTGGCACTCGGAGGGTTAAAGAGCATGCAGTTTGTTGGATGCATATTATATGGATTGGATTAGTCACGTTGTGGTTGGGTGCATGTTTATCGGATTCAGGGTGATTCACTTTTTTCGAATAGATTCACACAATAATTCCTGCTTTTTTCATAAAACAAAAACATAAAATAGCATTTGAGCATTTTCAAAACTCTTAGGGAAGGGATCGGGGCTCTGCAGCATGCAGTCCCACGCCCTCTCGCTGCCCGAATATTATATATTTGTTAAACTTCTCGGAGAAGTGGGGGTGGGGGGGGGGGGGGGGGGGGGGGGGGCTCCGCAGTCCCCTGCCCTCATCTTCGCGCCTCGTTAGCTATAAACGTGTATTGAATTGATGTAATGTTCACACGTTTTAAAATAGACGGACAGACTAGTCACGGAAAATAATTCTACTTGCTTGGTTATTCCTCACATTTGCGTGACATCCAAGATTAATGACATCAGACAAAACATGGGAGCGACAGAACGTGACTAGAATACATCAATATTATCCATGTATAAAATCTGGAAAATGATATTGGGTACTGCCGTATGTCTAGTTTCGGTGAGTGATATTTCTATAAAACGTACACGTGTATCAAATAGCACCTAAACTTTCTTGAATTTAGCATTAACCAAACAAGAATGCCAAATTTGAATGTGCCCGTGTATGTGTTTATTTTGTATAATTATGTATTAACTTTATTTATTAGACAATACTCAAGAGCAGTTTTGTACAGACAGCAATAATTGTTTAAATCACGGTCATGCGGCAAAAACATTATACCAATCATGTCCACGTATATTTTTGTTTATGAGACACAAGATTTCAAAATCGATCGAGCCTCCGTTTCCCCTTTAGAAGAGTTATACAACGTATAACAGGTTGTCCCTCCCATTTGCTCCATGACTATGTTGACTCTAGCTAGCTACTTAATTAATATTAATTAATAGAATTATACTATATATTATTAAATACAATAATACATAATTATATAACATGGGCGTAATCATAAATATCGTTCTCAATTTCATGACTACAATATTTTGTTATTCGAGAAAAAATAAACAATTGTAAAAAGTGGTTTGTTTTGTCTCTGTCTGCATTCAGATTGTGTATAGACTGGAACGAAATGTGTCATGTTAAACACATAATTTACAATACCAAGCACATGTGTACAATGTAGATATATCTTATATACGATTTAATATTATAAAAAAAACGTTTTGTTATTCGACCGCATAAAATGACCTGTTGGTGATCGTTTCTTGTTCATTTGCAAATTGAAGGACATAACATTTCTGTCACGTATCTGGGTCTAATAACGCCGACTTGTTGAACGAACCAACAAGCAAACAACAAGTTGGTTGAATTGGGTACGTAATTTCAGTCTTCAGAGAATTGTTTACTTGGGTTTCCAAAAAAACATAGAGGTCTTCTTCTGTTCGTATATATATTAATCTCCTCGTAACGGTGAAGGGTTTTTTCTCTTTTTTTCGCGCCGGAAAGCCCCCAGGGGGAATCTCATTAGCAGTCTACCGAATCAGCCGTCTATACGCTATTCTTCATCTATTAACTCCTCGAGAGCACCCACGCTGTTGTGGATTGGCGTAGCTAGGCCCAGTAGTGGCGTAGCTACGGGGGGGGGGGGGGGGGCACGTGGAGAAAATAAAGAAGGCAGAATATATGGCCCCAATAATTCGCTCGCCCTCAAACAGTCCCAACCACGCTTCGCCGATGAGTGTCAGCATCAGATGGAGGACAAAATAATGAGAGGAAGTGGGGATGGGGAGGGGGGGGGGGGGGGGGTGTAGCCTGTGGCCAAATTATTGGCCACATTATTAGTGCTATACTATACATTAATTCGAGAAAAAAACGAATATAAAGGTACTCGTCAATATTAACAATTATTTCCTCTATCATCGTTTAATCAATTTCAGCCATTATGAAAATAGAGCGAATCGGTTCACAATAATCAATTATATCGTACACATTAAAGGGATAGTTGAGTTTTGGTCAAACTGAATTTTAGTTACCAAAACCTGCACCATTACAGTGCAAACTAATAGTTATAACTCATCATGATTGAAAGGTATACACAATTACAAACGACTTAGTAAAAACCCGGTTATCATTCAAAAAGAGCCGTTACAACTCAAGCGGGCGCTCTATAAAAACTCATTGGTTTCAACCATTTTCCATACAAAATTGTGCATGTGATGTTTCGTTAAAATAATGATTGAATAGAGATATCATCAACAACTATTTAAAAACCTCCTTTGAATTTTTTTGAAAGAAGTGTATAATCATTGTATGTATTATCAAGATATCGCCTGGCCAGACGATATATAAATAACATACTTTGAAATCAAATTGTACAACTATGAGCGCTTTCGAAAGGAAATGATTCTCATTTCACATGTTTTATTCAAAGAAATTTCATGTGGAATTAAAACCAACCAATATAATAGTGTCAAGGGGCATTTCGGGAAGTACCAATACTCAAGTGTACGATAAAGGTGAAGCAATGTCTGCTCATAGTAGGGGTCCCTGCTGGTCCAAACACGAAAATAACATAACATAATTAATTTTGAATCTGTCACTAACGTTATATTTATCCATAATATTGTAACATAATTAATTTAAAAGATATTATTTGGATAGTATTTTCCCATGTAGATAACGCCCACATGTATATAAAGCCCCATGCAAATTACGCCCCATGTAGATAACGCCCCTATGCAAATTACGCCCCATGTAGATAACGCCCCTATATCGCTAAAGCCGTTAGCGAGGGTCAACGGATTGGGGGGGGGGGGGGGCACAACTGCGAGGGAGCGGAGCGACCAAGCCCGAGGGCGCGAGGGGGGAGGGTGTGGGAGGGGGGTGTCCCCCCTCCCACGGTAGGGAGCTTTTGCAATGTGTCACTCGAAATAATGCAATCTGGTGCATACCTTGGAAGGAAATTTGATAATATTAAATTGAACAAATCATGACTTAAATCATCTCCCTCATGATTAGACCGCTATATAGTATACAAACACTATTGAACCTACACACACACTAGACTCAAATACGCTCACATTTTCCGTGCATGTCTATACTTATTTGGGGGAGGGTGTGGGAGGGGGTTTACCCCCTCCCACGTGGAGACATTTGTAAAATTGGTAATTAAATTATCACTTTAGAAGTATGGTTATTATTGTCCTTATAATTATTACCGTTATTATTGTTATTATGCATTTTGCAAGTGGACAAAAAGTGGGGGATGTTGGTACTTGTACAGGCCACCCCCGCATAGTGGGGGATATATCCCCATCCCCCGGGATCTACGCCCGTGGACACACTAAACACACGCTGTTGAACCCATGTGTATCTCCTGGTGGAACTGTTGTTTCTGGCGTACATTTGAATTCAGATCTGTCTGGTTAGGTGGATCTGTAAATGATGCGCTTGATGTAGAAGGATCATTTTCAAGAAGGGGGGGGGGCAAAAGGTTCTTTAATGTGGGGCGCATTGCGAGGGAGCGACGCGACCAAGCGGGGGAGGGTATGGGAGGGGGTGTCCCCCTCCCACTGTAGAGAACTTTTGCATATTTTTGGCTTTAAATTGGGCGATTTGGTGCATACCCGAGACAGAAATATTATATGATTCGTAGTTCAGGCAATGGAATCAAACAAACATAATGTATGCATATTAAAAAGTGGGAGGGACAATCACCTCCACTTCCAAATGTATTGGGGGGGGGGGGGGGGGGGGCATGTCCCCCCTCCCCCGTCTTCGCCTGTTGTCGCCCATTTTTCAAGTACCGCGTGACTAGACCCACGACACGGGTCCATTGGGTTAGGTTCAGTAGGCCTATGCTCAAGTGATGCAGATGTCGACTCTGGAGAAGATGACTGGTGCTCTTACAATCATGATCATCAACAGTAGGATTATGCATCATGAATGGAACGGCTGCATTTGGCTTGAAGAAATTAGTCAAGGAAGTTTGTTTTTGCCTAGACATGTTTGACTACGTAGTGCAGCTACGCGCCCATATAGCATGCATGAAGGCGTCAAACGGTCAAAATTATCTATAAAAGCGGGAGGCAGCAGGATCCTGCAGAGGCACTGGGTGGACGATTTACCATGCGCTAGGCAGTTTGTTAGGCCTACGCGCTCTACTGAAATGCGGTATTAACGGAGCGTCGAATCCTCGATCGCGCGCGGGACTGACAATTCGCATAAGGCGCGCCCGCGGCCCACCCACTTGGAAGGATTCTTCAAACCGATATAGGTGCGCTATTGCTACTAGGGAACGACTGTTATGTTGTTCTTTATTATCATTGATAACATCATTATCATCATACATTTAATAAAAAATGATAATAATGAATGATATAGACAGATTTGGCTTAATTTCGGGTGGTTCGACATTTTTTTTTTTTTTTGCCAAACGATTGGGGGGCACGTGCCCCCTCCGTGCCCCCCGTAGCTACGCCACTGTAGCTCATCCGACCCCCCCCCCCCCCCCAGTAGCTACGCCACTGTACACGTGTAGTTAGCAATGGCGTGGCCATGAATGATACACAGATCGGGAAGTGTTTCACACAAAATACATGTACTTAGTTGAACTTAACTCTATGTTCGACATAACACTTATGGAGAGCCGTTGGTTTCTTTGTAAAATTGTTGAAACAGTTCTTTTGAAAAGGCATACGGTTTGATAAAATCATATTAAATTATATTTGTTATTATCAAGGAGCCTTGGAATAATTGATATATATTTTTGTTGGACGTCTCAAATACTTGTATTTGTTTGCTTTTGAATATATGATTTATTCCATGGCTACAAATGGCTTTCCATAATTACATGATTGATTTTTATGGTCGAATAAACGGAAACAATAATTGTTAGGTCCAACGTAGAGTTTTAAGTTTAAAGGGATAGTTGAGTATTGGTCAAACTTAGCTTTAGTAACCAAAACCTGCACCATTACGGTACAAAGTAATAGTTATAACTTCACCATGCTCGAAAAGTATACACAATATTACAAACGACTAAGTAAAACCCCTGTTATCATTCAAAAAGAGCCGTTACAACTCAAGAGGGCGCTATTTAAAAAAATCATTGGTTTTAGCCTTTTTTCATACAAAATTGTGCATTTAATGTTTGTCCAAATAATGATTCAATAGAGATATCATCAGTGACTTTTTAAAAACCTAGTCTTCGAGCATTTTTTGAAATGTTTCTAAAAAGTCTAAATATCGCCCGGTGATTGCCGGTGAAGAACATTTTGAATAAAAATATATTTATGGATATTTCAGCCGTTTCTGAACCGATTTTGATCAAATAAAGTTTATTCTGTCATTAAAATTGTATGTTCTTTCGAATTTGACAGTCAGTTTTTCATTATCTCACAAAAAAATATCGGGGGGCACTTCGGGAAATACCAATACTCAACACTACCTTTAACTCGGAATCTTTGTGAAACACCCTTGGGTCGGATTGCCGTTTGGTTCATCGAGGGCTGGTGCGTATAAATGTACTTGGGCCTTTTTGCTCTGGGGCAGACCTAAGTTGCGAGATTTTAGCAACTGTATTTTCCTAGGCATTCAAAGGTGGGTGCCGGGGGGCGAAATTAGATTTTAGCAACTGTATTTTCCTAGGCATTCAAAGGTGGGTGCCGGGGGGCGAAATTTTTGGCTGCCGGGGGCCGGGACCGTTTGCTAGCTAGCTAAGCCTTGATAGAAGATAATGAAGAAGATAGAGATGACGATGTTAATCATAATGACGAAGTGAATATAGTTACTGCAAAGGTCGACACCTGATTGTATTTACGTACAGGGTAACAGACATGTTCAAACATGGCTTATATGTTGATAAAAAATACGCCATAATCATAGTGATCCAACAAAATTGAATATGACACTTTCCATGTAATCTAACGCAGATATTAAGTTGTCTCGTACTCGCTTTAGTATCATCGATCGATGCTTAGTATGTGTCCCTTCAACTCAAGAGGGCGTTTCGAGTATGCAGTACCCGAGCCTACCATGCAGAGTACTAGTTCATTTCCCCTGCAAGCGATTTCCATGATAACCGCAGTTTACAGTTTGCACTCATCTAAACCCCATCTAAATGTGTCTATGATACAACCACAAGTTATATAGTTTCATTCACTATGTATTGTATTAAAGGGAAACAACAGCCCCCCCCAAAAAAAATAAAAATAAAAAATAAATAAATAAATAAAATAAAATAAATAAATAAATAAATAAAAATGAATACAATCTTATAAATGAAAGGTAATACATGTAGTTTTAGAAGTCTATTCCACGAACAAGTTCAGATAAATAAGTTTCCAGACAATTTGAAAAATCGTCACCGTATACTAAATTATGTGTTCATGGGTCTGCAGAAGAGGACGTCGCATGCCCTGCATAAGGGCGCTAGCCGGTGCGCGCGCGAAAAAAACGTTTTCGAGATAATCGCGTTTTAAAGTTTTGAATACCTACAAAAACTGAACTCCTTAGTTTGCATGACTATTATTTGGATATAATTTAGGAAATATAAAGATCTGTCATGATACCAAATTGTAAAACCGAATTTTAAATACTTTTTAAGTTACGAGCGTTTAACTGCTAGAATCTTTCTGCCGGGACCGCCCTTGCGCGATCGTCTTTCCTGCAGAAGGGCCGTACGCGTCTAGCGCCCTTCTGCCGGGAGCAAACAAGCGCGATGCGCGCTGTCACAGAAGGGCGTCTTCCATAGGCGCGCGTGTTGAGCGAGCGTTCGGCAGTGTGCTCTTAATACATAGTTCTATGTGTCACATTATGTGAAATTATTATGGAAATAGAGGTTTTAACGATTTGTTAAGTTAATAAATGTTAAAAACTCATGAAAATGCTTCTCATGGTTATTACAAAAAATATATGACTGTTCTTAGTGTTACGAAAATCCATGTTAATCGTAGTAATTGGATTATCTTATAAAGGACCTACATGTAAATCACATTAAATGTAGCCTAATTATTGTCTAATTAGAGTTATTAAGTTAATCTTTATCTTTCCCTGGCATTACTGTGACCGTTCCGTCATACCATGTATGATGATTGTATTTGTATGTTTCATTTGTCAAATAAATAATAATAATAATAATAACAATACTTATTAATTAAAAAAAAACGCAAACACTAACACACAGACACACAAATATAAACTCAGTCACACGTACACACATTCTTACCCGCAACTGAACTCGCTTGTTTTCTATGTTAAATTATATTGTTTTAATCTTTCATTAGATTTCCCTCTAATCATTTTGGCTTGTTCTCATTGTTTTATCATAAAAGTCAAATAAATTCCTGCCACATGTTTATTTATCACCGGACTTAGTAAAATACAGTGCATCAACTAGCCATGCACATTTTTTTTAACTGTTACATAGCACTGTTAACTGGTCTATTCAGATGATAAAACAGTTGTTAACTTTGCTGTCGGGAAAATCATGGAATGTTCCCCTCTGGATTTAAAATGCTAATTCGTGAAGAAAATAAGTCCCTCGACATACGTCTCAGGACTTATTTACTCTTCCCTCAATAGCATTTCAAATCCCTCGGAGTGGAACATTCCGTGCTTTTCTTTCCGACACCAATAACAACTGTATGATATAACACAGCTGTAGAATAAATGGAGAAATTGAGATGCAACGTACGATCATATCTTTTAATATACAACCATAATTGTTCACAGTTAAATAAATGTAATTTGAATGCAATATTGAATTTAACTTGGCTCCAAATCAGAAAGGTGATTTTATTTAAATACACATATAACATAAAAACTAAATTAATTGAATGATAATGCACACAAAATTAACTGCATAAAACTGAATCCACTTATTAATGTACTATCAAGATTTATGCATTTTTATCATAGAATACAAATAGAGAATTTTGAATTCAGCTACAATTATAACATCTGAAAATGTCATGAATGTATTACTTTTATTTTATCATAATGGTAAAAATTAACAGCTGCAATGCTATACGATAAATATAAAATTCATTTGAAATATGATCATTATCAGTCACAGTTTATAAGAACCCATAATCGTGTACCTCTATTTCAGAAAGTTGAAATTTTTAAATAGAACAATCAGAATAAGCTTGATAAAGAATAATTCAGATAATTGCCTACAATGTTGACAAGTCATGTTGGTACATGTATTGTACTACATGTATACAGATATGCTGCATGTATTTCTGTCATAAACAAAGAATTAATACATTGTTATTTCAATTCAAACAAAAAAGGAAACTGACCAGAAATAATATAAATCAATGTACATGAGCAAAGCCAAAGAAAAAAATACCGGGAATCAAACCTAGACCCCGGATTGCTTGATCGACCAGTGCTCAACCATTGAGCCACAGAGGCCCTTGAACTGTGGACGTTTCTTATGAAACCCTTCTCATTGATTGAATAACTAGAAGCTGGGAACAATTCATTTGATGGTCGAGCACAGGTCAAGCAATCTGGAGGTATCTGGTTTAGTTCCCGGCCTATTTTTCTTTGCTCATTTCCATTTAAATTGTTATTTTTCAATTACCATTGAATTGCATATAATAATACATTGAATAATGATATATAATATTGTATACAATTATTCTATAACTTGCTATGGTAAAAGTTAATAATTTTCAAATTGACATGTATATTACAACATGAACAGATACAAACAGATAAAGAAATTAATTTTGTTTCATAAATGATGATTGTAAAGAATGAACAAGATGAATGACTAGCTACACACATTACTCGATCATACCCCTCCCCATCAAATTGTGTAGGAAAACAAAAATTCCAAACAAACTAAATTCTTGATTTCTTAACTTAGATATAAACCTTGTAATTAACTATATTATTTCGTACTGATTTTCACTAATTTCAGCCTTCTTTCTCACTTGAACAGTTTCCGTCAATGTTTTCAGTGCAGATCCAGACTACATTAGGGCCAGACTCTGGTACAGGTTGAAAATACCTGTATATATAAAACAAAACAAGAATACACTGATAAGATAAAAATAAATATTAAATATTTGTTTGAAAATAACTTTCCTTCTATCAGTCATAATGGTGAATAATATATTAATTGTAACCTTAATGAAAATGACTGCCATTTATAATCATTTGCAAAACCATAGAAAATTACTTTATCATTTTCAAATGTAAGTTATTTAAATTTCAGTATTATGCATGCACCACACCAGTCATGATTTCTATTTGAGTGGGGAGTCACCCTATCCAGCCAGGTCATTTCAACTGGTGAAGGATAGGGATGGAGAGCAAAAATAGGCAAAATTTAAAAAGATAAAACAACATTTTAAAAACGGGTCACCCCGAGACTGTTCCAGCTTTATGAGCACTATAAATAGTTATAAATAGTAATACAAAGACAACCAGTATTAAAACATATTTTTGAAATGTTTTTTTGAAGTTATATTTTTGCAGTTAGGAGGAAAGGTATGAGAAGCTAAGCGGATTTAAGCAAATGCAAGTCATCATCACTAAAAATGTTGTCTGTAGTTGAACATAATAATGTGATAACACAAAGGAAAGATGGAAAATGAACTGTAAATTACCTGGGATTTCTAATCTGCATTATCAATTATGCCCTAGCTCCTGGATATTTCGAACGCCAAGCCTGTGTCTGTATCCCTGTATCATAAAACACAAACACAAATATAATTTAATGGAATGTAGTTTGACTCATAATAACATTATTATTCTTAAATTGTTTTTCAAATGACTTGTATGTGACAATGCAAGTAATTCATGACATAAGTCTGTTGATTTATTATGGGTGCCAAAGTGAAACATTAGAATAAACTAATTCTTACTATGACAATCATTTAATTTATCTGCAATATTTGTTTTATATGGATGTTATTTTTACCCTGTACTGGTCTTAAATGAACTTACCCTGGAATACACCTCTATTATATTTATAAACTATAAATAGATAAATTTAATGCTAATTTGAGCTGAAAGGATCATTTATTTTTAAGCGAACAAAAGAAAAGTAGGCTATCATTCAAATTTCTGTAGCGCTAGACTTATTATGATGACCTAATGTATGGAATATGTAATAATTATAACTAAGAACTAGCTATTAATGATGACATGATGAATAATTAGTAATCCTGACAGTGTAACATTTTCAAATGAGCAGTGAAATTTGTAACTAAAAACAAATCACATGTATTAACCTGCAAGGTTCTTGTCTTTGACTCCTTCCTGCTGTATCAGTCCATCTTGAAGGTAGCCTGATCTATTTTGAATGAAAATAAGATAAACACAAACTAAAATGAATGTTTCTTGAGGCACAACTTATAATGGAACAATATGATTTGATTAATTTGAAGTCAAGTAATCTAAGTAGTACTTATACAGAAAATAGTAATTCACCATCAACATAGTTGTATTAATTCAAAGCCTTCTATGATCTGGACAATTCTCTCTAATTAAAGGAATCCAGTATTATAACATTGTCCAAATCCACAACACTTACTTGGAGTTGCAGTAGATTAGGTTCTCTCATACATTGTTGTAGTTTTATTGTTGTAGGTTTTTAAAACTATTTTTGTATCCTCTCGTTAAAACGATATTCATGAGTAAAGTGCTGGATAAAATAAACCTTCCCTACAATGTATATCATTATTAAGACAGTGGAGTATTTAATACAATAGCTTACACTTTTTGCTCACCTCTTACATGAAACACTTGTCACCAGCGTGTGAATTTATAAGCAGCTGGGTAATGACAAGCATGAGGCACATACATCTTCATTTTCCATCATATGGGCTCTTCTCCTGGTCAGTCATGATGGCATGAACTATAAATATGACACAAAACATAATTGTTATAGTAGCTGTAAAATACTGCATACATTGTTAAAGAAAGCTGAACTGCAATGATTGCTATAAGATATATATTGATGAGTTTCTCCTATGTTCAAATGCAATTATGATTTAGATGAAAGACACTCAAATAATAAATATCAAAGACATTGATCTTGAAATTTAATACTACACTATTGTGTTAAAGTTACATGTTCTCAAAGGTTCTTGCTAAGACTAAGCAAGAGTAAGACTCACTCAGTCTATAAAGTTTAAGACTAAGTCTGAAAGTTAGACTTAACGAGTAAGAATAAGATTAAGACGAGTACTAAGTGAGTCACTAGTCAGCTAATACATTTATAAGAGTCTTGCAAATTTACTAGCCGACTATTGACTCACTGAGTACTCTTCTTAATCGTATTCTTACTCTCTAACTTTCACTCAGACTTTAGTTTAGACTTTAGAATTAGAGTAAGACTTGTGTAGACTACAATCAACAATCCTAGACCTAGTCTAGCCTAGGCTAAGCCTAGGTTGACCAGGCCCAAGACCAGCTTATCTTGATCTCCTGACTACGACTAACCCAAATAATATTGATGTTATTAATAAACTTATCATTAACTTAAATCTCAGGCCCCAGGCCTAGTATCAATTTTGATTTGATATATAGTATACGTGTTATAAATGTCCACACACGAAGATGAACGTATGGGACCGACGAGAGATAAAGTTGTGTTTATTTGATTTATTCATGATTATTTTCTAAATTTTCACTCCGAAAAGTGGTAGGAATAACATTTGTATGTCTGCCGAACATATCTTTCACATAATTTAAAGGAA
Organism: Echinarachnius parma; assembly: GCA_037951105.1. Classification (NCBI taxonomy): domain Eukaryota; kingdom Metazoa; phylum Echinodermata; class Echinoidea; order Clypeasteroida; family Echinarachniidae; genus Echinarachnius; species Echinarachnius parma. The sequence continues at coordinate 191,950 of JBAMJV010003084.1, forward strand.
ATCATACGCAAATATAGATATTTTCACGCTTACCTAATGCTAGCGCCCTTCTGCTGGGTCGGAGTATGGACATCGGTCTGCTGCGAAAGGGCATAGGCAATGTGCGCATGCGCAGTGCCTCATAGCGCCCTTCTGCCGGGAAGAAAGACGGCTCTGCAAGAGCTAACGCCCTTTTACTATTGACCACAACTCAACAAATATTTATTTTCCGAAGCTGGGGATTTTTTTAAAAGGTAGATCTTTCCAAACTCTATCGATTTATGAAAAAAAATGAAAACTGAAAATCGGGGCGAAATTGCCTGCTAGCGCCCTTATGCAGGCCATACGACGAGGACTAGTCTATTTTCTAGTCTATTTTTCTAGGACGTACGCGTTCTAGTGTCTCCAAACGTTTGGCGCTTACGGAACCGAAAGCATTGTCATGCCTGTTAGGTTTTGTATGTTTGGGCGATTAATTGCATGGTTTATGAATTACACAACCCTTTGCAATTACTTGGACATGTATTTGATATCAAACATCGTTACCAACAAAACCTCTGTTGTTCTTTGCGTGGTGGTCCCCTTTAAACCCATTATTTTACATCGAACCCATTTCCGAGTTCGTCGTCCGCTTCGCAGAAGAACGTGCTCTTTCCGATATAGTTTCCCCTACCAGCGATCTCGACCACCACAGCTTCAATGTCGCCCACCCTGGTACGCTCGACGGCCCTGGCGACGAAGTGCATGCCCGTGACGCCGCTGAAGAACTTCTTCGCTTCGCCGAGCTTCATGCGACCGTCTGCGATTTGTAGCGCGACTTGGGCGGTTACACCCGATCCGCAAGGTGATCGTCCAACCTGCAATGAATGACAGTTATCAGGATTGAATTGATCAATAATCATTTATGTGATGTCTCTTTGTATAAAGCTTTGGCGACGAATTAATCGGGCCCTGAATGGTGATGGCTGATCCGCTGGGAAATCGTACAACCGGAAATATATATAATGAAGTATTAATCATGAATATTCATACTGCAATAGACAGGGATAGGGTCAGATCAGTTCGATGTATTATCAAATAACAGTAACTTGTTGCGAATTTTGTTTGTTATAGGCATGCATGTCCCGACTAAATATTAAATAATCTCATTGAATGGACATAGTGTATAACGTACTGCATGCCCGTACTGCATGATTATTCTGGAACCGTACGAATGCCATGAATATCATGATGATGCATGTTTAAATTCCTGAAATTGTTCTTATTTCTATGTTTTTTTAATGCGTTAAAGCTATAATTCGAATTAAATATATTTTTAACAAGACATCTGTAAAACCAAACTTTTTATCATTGTCTGTGCCAAACGAAGCGTATCAAGTTTTTTTGTGCACCCATGCTTCCTTTCTTTGATGCTGTCGAGTAGAATGAGAGGGGGGGGGGGGGGACACTAATCATTGATGCAAAACTGGAATTGTGATTATATGAAAAAACAACTCTATATCGGGTCTGACCTTATACTATACCAGTCATGCCAGTGGTAAGTGGGGCAAACAACTGTAGTAAACCGTAGAAAACTGTGAGTCCACTATTCAAGTTTGAGCGTTGAAATATATCCTGTTATTGAATGATCTTACTCGAATATGTGTCTGTGATATCATTGACAAGGCTGTTTATTCCCCTTTATATTGATACCTTATTTACAACGATTATGTTATTATGGAATGTGTAGTAGACCTGTATAATGGAGTCATGACAAAAATGAAATGCTGCAAAATACCACGTTATTGTCAAAGTTGGTGAATTCTCCTTTTGTTTGGAGAATGGCTGTTATGAATAGTTCATCTAAAATTATTAGGACAAGAGAGTTTTGAACGTTCAAACTTTAATTGTGGAAATGTTTGTGAGGGGTTTATAATATGCACAATCAGAAGCCAATAACATGGAAACTCTTCACCAAGTTCAGCTCATACTGATTTGCATACTATGTAAATTATCTATATGGAAAACTTGTTATTATGCACATTCTCCCAAGCTATTGATATATTGAAGTAAACTTGAAGGATTCATATCTGAAGGGGTTGCGACAAGAAAACTTTTTGAAAATTTCAAGTTAAATGAAGTTACAACCACTGAATGGAATAAGCTATACTTCAACATGAGTCTACAGTGAACCAGCCCTCCCTTCATACATTCCAGAATGCGCTTGCTAAAATTAAGGACCCTTCTGTCCTTAGAGTCTAACGTACACTCTTTCGGACCCACCTCCAGTTAAAATTCCCTTTTGGAGGAATAAACTACCAAATATACCAAGTAACAAGTACCAAGTAAATGGACGTTATATGGCCGAGTAATGAGCAAAAAATGCAAAATGATATTCAGTAACTCATTAACTGACTTTTTACACGGTTTCGACTATCCAGTGGACACTTCAATCGTAAATATCGTTTAACACAATGAAAAAAAAAAAAACATAACCTGTCCCATGCTTCTATTGTTGATCGGAATACAACAAGGTAGCATATGAGGGAACCGCTAGAATTCCAATTGGATTTTGAGGATTTGGACAAATACTAGATTCCTGTGTGTGCATGTACGGTCAATTAATGCTGTTTTTCCTTGATCTTCTTCATGAACAATAATTATCAATTTTTAAAACATTGTGAACAGGTTATTTACGGGCACACATCAGTCGTCTTACATGAATAATGATTATGGCACTAGTAAATATAATATCTTTATTTCGGGATCATTTTGCAAAATTACGTAAGTCACCGCCGAGGAATATCTGTAAAAAAATTGAATAAAGAAATGCAAGAGGTGACCCCCCCCCCCCCCCCCCCCCCCCCGGCCCCCAACTTAATTCCGTCTGGGTACACCTATTATAAGAAAGTAGGCCTACGATTAATATAATCGGGAAAGGACTCAAATTCAGTTCCAATTGTAATCTGGGATAATACACTGATCATAAACGTTCGTGAACATGAAGAGTGTTTTGAATGCAATAATTCAAATTGCACTGAGCCAGATCAGAGAGATAGCCAGGTACGTATATTGCGTAACATCAACTTGGCCCATTGGCTACGTGTACTGTACAAAGTGACACTGACAGTGTGATCTGAACTTGGCCGGGTAAGAAATTATCATATTTTTCACTGTTCTCATTAAAATGGATTAACACATTTTGTAAGCTCAATTCACTGACTTTGTGTGACATAAATTTGTTATATGTTTGTATGGCTGCGTTTGGCTGCGGTAATGAAATTAAATAAAAATAGAGCTTGTTTGATTAGATAATGTGACCACTATGTATGTATGTTAAATTATGTACCGTATTTGTAAGCACCGCGCTTGATTTTAAGCGCAATAGTGCTTGATTTACACGTACTACATTTTCCACTAAAAGACGGACAAATTACGAGTCTGCCTCGGTCTCGAGAGTTGAACTTTGTCTTTGAACTTGAGTTGAAAGCTTGAAGCTCGTGAATTCGAAGTCGAAGATCAAGACTAGAACTTAGTGTGGTAGACTGACATTGCCTTAGGCTTTGGGTCATTGTGTAATTGTATTCATATGCAGTGATGTATATTTTGGCTGATCATACACCTCTTGAATATAAATTGTATTTTGATAATTTATTAATTTGTAAAGTATGATTATCATGATTATGAATCTTCAAGTTCAACTGTATGTATGTTCAACTGACAAACAATGCCCTCGGCTCTGCCTCTCTGACTCTGCCCTGCCTCTGACTCTGCCTCTGATCACATAAAATAATGTAAATGGTAACATTTATTGCAAATTAATACTTTATTTGTTGCAAGTGTTAATTTCTGCATTTTTTGCTGTTGTGTGCCTTCATTTTCAGACCATGCCCACCTATGGCAATGGTTGTATGTACGTGCCTCTGATCTAAAACTAAAAGGGATCCAACACCATAATTGAATTTTCTAATAAATTAAATATAATAGTTAAATTAGTTATCCATTCCACCAATAAGTTCTTTAAAATACTCATAATACGAAAAATACATAGCTATATTACTGTTGTACGGAGCTTAACCTCTCTTGCTTGCTGCACTATTCAGCACAAACATATTTTTGCTGGCCGATTCCTCCCTCCATTTACCAGCAAATGCAAACAAATTTGTGTTAATGTGATAATAAATGCCAACTCTGTTGTTTTGAAGGCCGCAAAATGTAAACAAAAAAACACAATTATTTCCAAGTCTGTTTTCCGTGGCGAGGCTTCCAAAAACACAACGTTCAACTGTTGAACGAGAATTGGATATTCCACAATTTAGTAAACTGTACAAAAGGCCGATATTAGCTACACCATATTTACATCGTCGCTGGGCAATTAAAAGGACAAATTGGCGGTATCGATAGCAAAAAACGATACATACTTTTTTTGAAGAAACAACATTTTGGGCAATTATTGTTTTTAAATGCCAAATTCAGTAACTATATTTAGTGAAAAAGTTAAAGGGATAGTTGAGTATTGGTCAAACTTAACTTTAGTAACCAAAACCTGCACGATTACGATACAAACTAATAGTTATAACTTCACCATGCTCGAAAAGTATACACAATTACAAACGACAAAGTAAAACCCCTGTTATCATTCAAAAAGAGCCGTTACAACTCGAAGTGTCAAATTAACTCGGCGCGAAGCACTAGCGTTGTAGGTCCTAATACGGGACTGTATAGTGCAGTGTGCGGTAATACGGGACTGTAGTGCAGTCACTGTGTGCGGTAATACTATACAGTAGTACGTGTATATTATGTATCGCAACCATAGAAGTATGACTCCAACACTGCCGTTGACGCAACTCGCAAGCCCCATTCGCATTCGTTCGCCTTTCGTTCACAGTCGCGCTAACACACGGAGAGACTGGTCCATGAGGCGCATATATCACTGATTTTTTGCGGAATGGAAGGAAAAATCATAATCTTAATCCACCCGGTAGTTGGATCACATATTGGAGAGTAAATTGCTGGTAAGTACCGTATCATATGTATAGTTTTAAGCACAATTAGCGTGCACACAAATATTTGGTTTGAGTCTTTTATTAAGAGAACATAGAACGCTAGTGCCTCGCACTAGCGGTTCTAAAAAGTGATACCCGGGCGTCAACCACTTTTATATGATATTTTGAAAGCAAATTTCACAACAATTAGAGCATTTGAATGGAAATTATTATTATTTCCCATGTTTTTTTCGATGATCTTTCATATGGAATTGAAATCAACCAAATCCGTTACAATCGATGTTGGGGGGGCACTTTGGAAATTACCAAAACTCAACTTGGCCTTTAAGTAGGCCTTATAGCTACCCAGTTGTTTAATTTGGCGCATGCTCAGTTCTTTTTAACGGAGTTATTATGCATTTCTTATTTTGTCTTTATTACACGTCGATAATGCGCCGATATTGGGCACGAAAATATGGGCACGACAAATTGCGAATTGCCCTTTTACGCGCATTGATAATGCACAGGCAATGCGCGCGACTTGGCTGAATAATGGGCATGAAAAAGGACAAATTGCGAATTGCCCTTTTACGCGCATTCATAATGCACAGGCAATGCGCGCGACTTGGCGTAATAATGGGCATCAAAAAGGGCAAAGTCCATTTTGTCCTTTTTGTTGCCCATATCATACGCGCAGGAGGTGCGCGTTTAGTTGTGTATGCCTAAAATGGAAGGGGTATTTCGTCGCCGCTTCAATTAAAATTGGATAAACTTGTGGCCTTGCGTATGTGCAGATATTGTAACCAATGCTACGTTTTTTTCGGAAAAGTAGTCAAATAACACATTTCATTCGTTATAAGTGTATTGATTCTTACCCAAATAACACCTCTCGGAAAACGAATTTGTCCTTTTAGTTGCCCAAATACGCGCAATTAGTTCATTTGTCCTTTGTTTATTTATGATTTTCTCAAAAAGTAGGGCATATATGGGGATTCTAAATACATCATCGGATAGGGTTTAAAGTACTCTATCTGAAAATAAAATAAAAATAAAATCGATATTTGACGATAATATCGGCCATTTTGCCCTTTTTATTGCCCAGCGACGACATGTACTTTAGCAGATGTGCTGCATTGTACTGTAGCCTTAGGTTATGTAAGTTTGGGTGATTTTTTGCATTGTTTATTGGTTAATTCTTTGCAAAGTGCTGGACATCTATTTGATATAGAAATGACGGTACTAAAACATAAAATAAGCTAGTATTGTTCTTTGAGTCCTGGTCCACTTTTTACCAATTTAACCATCATGACTCATGTCATTTATTATGTCAATTGCTTCAGCATTCTCTAACCAAGACATGCCCACATCATGATTAAATGAACTGATGCTCTTAAGCTTCGATCTTTTCCAATTTCTTAGTTGTTGCCTAAGTCTCTGCCCGGTAGGGTAGTACCGGAATTATACAGTGTATATATAATACATAAATAACACTGATTGATTCTTCTGTATTCTTCTTCGCACTTCTCCTGCCGTTTTATTTTCAAGGGTGATGTTTTTACCGAGGTATATGAAGCTATCCACCTTCTCAATTGTCATGCCATCAACTGCAATTGTATGGTCTTGTAGCTGGTTGCTCATCATTACTTTGCATCTAGATCTATTCAAATCATAACATAAAAACAGTGGATCCCACTTTAAATCATGAATGCAGAGGGTCAGATTAAGAAAAAAAATAATCCTGAAGCCTTGATTTAAAGGGATCTAGTAACTTTGCAAAAAGTGATGAGTGGTTGATAGAATATATATTATTGTTATTTGATATATCCACTAGGTGTTGTGTGAAAATGTCAAGTTAATTGGCTGCTATCGACTCAAGCATTTATGCTTATGATAGTTTGCCCCTGCATTTATTTTGATTATTTGCATTACATTCAACTGATTAAGTTCTGAATTATATATTTTCTTTTTATATCAATTGTCACATTGTCATCATTTACTTGTATTGTTATTTGAATATGTTGATTTTTTGATTTTTTAAATGCAGAAAAACATCTGCTAAAAAAAAAAATTGGACTTTATATGGCCGAGTAATGAGCAAAAATGCAAAGTGACATTCACCAACTCATTGCACTCACTTTGTACACGGTTCTGACGATCCGTTGGATAATTTTACATCTGAAAACTTCAATCGTAAATATCTTTTTAACGAAAGGGAAATTTGAAAAACAGAAGCCAGTCCCATGCTTTTTTTGTTGATAAGAATACAACAAGGTATGAGGGAACCCTTAGAATTTCAATTGAATTTTGAGAATATGGACAATGTTACTAAGTCCCTTTAAGAAGATAGATAACTTCAAAATTGAATTTATTTTTTTGTTTGTTTGTTTCATCAGATATGAGGACACTTTTCATAGATTCAGCTGTTAATTTCAAGATGCCATGGGGAATGTTCAGCTGCATGCCAATGATTTTGTGCCGGTCAGGCCAGACGAAAGGAGAGAGCTAAAACTCACCAAGAAAATCACACATGAAGACTACCAAAAGGTTAGTGAAATTCAGTAACAAATCAGAATTCAGTAACAACGTTCAGAAACATCATCAACATTTCAGGAAATGTATGGCTTTGGTATTCTTGCAGGTGGCACTTAATTCATTTTAATGTTAAAGACTTTTGTCATTGCTGCTTACAATTTCTATTATGACTACATTGTATGCTGAAAGCAAGCACTTGACTGTTAGAAATGAAATAGATGAAATAATTTTGTTCTCATTTTTTCTTCAAATTATATTTATTTTATCTTTACTTATATATGGCAATGAAGATCTGTTTGAATTTTATCATACCTTTTGAAACCGTTCACACGATTTGTAAATCGTGGATACTCCCTTTAGCTTGTATCATTGCTAATATAGCACTGCTGTTTTAACTGAAAATTACATAATTTTTGTTTCCCTGTACTCTGCCAGCATGTAGGGGGTGAGGATGTGGAGGGTGCTCTCCAGGAGCTCCCCTGGGCACTGGTTGACTCCATCTCTCTCTTTGAGCACCTGGATGCCAGCTTCAATCACATCGCCACTATCCCCCCAGAGCTGCCTCTCCGCCTCCCGCACCTGTCCCACCTGGACCTGGCTCACAACCGCATCCCCGCCCTCCCAGAGAGCTTCAGCCTCCTCTTCCACCTCCGGACACTCCTGCTCAACCACAACTCCCTGGAGCAGCTCCCAGAGTCCTTTGTCCGTCTCGTCAATCTCCGGAAGCTTGACCTTTCGTCGAACAAGCTCAAGTCGCTGCCGGAAGGCATCGGCGAGATGGAGTCGCTGGAGAAGCTTAACGTCTCGGACAATGCGCTGATGAAGCTGCCATCGTCGCTGGGCAAATCCCACGTGATGGAAGTGCTGCTGGCATGCAATAACAGGTGCGCGGCCCCGCCCCAGAACGTGTGCGACGAGGGATCGGCAAAGACTCTGGCCTACCTGAGGAAGCAGTCTGAAAATGGGTTTATCCCGAAGAAGAGCAAGCAGGGAAATTTTTTCAAGAGGTGTAGAGGTAACTTCTTCTTTTCATTTCATTGTGAGATTGTATTCAGTGAGAAAAAATACAATATTCAAAATATCGTGTATCACATGTAATCCACGCTCTCATACTCTAGGTGAGGTACAGTTATGACACCAAGGTCACGTTGCAGAATTGTAAGTTACAATTAATTGTAAGTCAGAAAATTTGCAAGTTTCAACCAATCAGATTTGCCCATTTAGAACACATGATCTGACTTACAATCAATTGTAACTTACACATCGATTGTATCTCTTTCTGCAACGGGGCCCAAGAATAGATTACACACTCCTCGCAAATCCCTCTGAATTCCAGGGTCTCAAGAATTTGCTAATGGTTGATTCTTCAATCAAGTTGTTTTTGTTCAGGACTGGTCCTGAAAGTACTCTGGCTGGAATCTATGGAGAATGCATGTTAAAGCTAAATCCATCAGTCTTGAATGGGTTAAGAATTTGTTTAGAAAACTTACCCTCATTTCCAGTGGAGAGGCCTTTCAATCCAGGGTCAGGCGCGCCGGAAGCAGTTTTGGATTGGAGGGGGGGGGGGGGGGGGAGGGGGCAAAGACCTAAGGGGGCTCACGATTTTTGTGTGTGTAGGGGCTCATGCCCAACCACACTCACCCAAGATCATACAACCGTTGAATGTAAAGTGTAAACTGAGATAATCTGTTAGCGCGCGAAGCGAAAACTTAAAATTGATGTATAAATTAGTTTTTGAACGTTAAATTAACAAGTCTTAGCTCATAATGCATTCTATTTTTTCTTTCCCACTCTTTGTTTTTTTGTTTTTTTGTTTGTTTGTTTGTTTGGGTTTTTTTGGGGGGGGTTTTGGGGGGTGCAAAAACGCATTTTGCCCCTCACTTTTTGGATTAGGGGGGGCAACTGCCCCCCCCCCCCTGCCCCCCCACTTCCGGCGCCTATGTCCAGGGTGTCTATTTTAAATCCACACTGTGCCCAGGCGCGGTATGCCCAGGAGTAAATAGATACCTCAACTCCAAGCATAGGGTTGGTACCCCTCTTATACCCCTGCTGTGGGGTTAAAGGGATCTAGTAACTTTGTTGACATACATGTGCAAAAAGTGATGAATGGTTGATGCAATGTATATTATTGTTATCTAATATGTCCACAGGGTATTGTGTGAAAATCTCAAGTCAAATGGACATTGCATGGCCAAGTAATGAGCGAAAATGCAAAGTGATATTCAATAACTCACTGCACTCACTTTGTACACAGAAGAAAAACTCGCCCGGAGTTTTTCTTATCTGAATACTTTGATGGTACATATCTTTGTAACGAAAGGGAAATTTGAAAAACCGAAACCTGTCCCATGATTTTATTGTTAATACGAATACAACAAGGTATGAGGGAACCGCTAGAATGAACAATTTATTTTGAGGATTTGGACAATGTTACTAAGTCCCTTTAAGGCACAAAAAAAAAAAATACATGTTTAGCGTCCCCGCCCGCTTCCTTTTTGGAGGCCGCCTGCTTTTTCTTTTTTCTTTTTTTTGGTGAAAAATCCGAAAAATGTAAATTTCGTGATTTTTTTTGGGGGAAAAAATGATTTTGAAAAAGATCGTACTTTTAATATAGACTCATTCGCTACTGTAACTGTGCTGTGGAAATGGCCATTTTGAAAAAAGTCGGCCATTTTTAAAAAAAAAAAAAAAAAAAAAAGGGCCTCCTCCTTCCTTTTTTCAAAAGAGCAGGACGCTAAACATGTTTTTTTTTTTTTTTTGCCTAATGTATTTAACCCTTGTGGGACTGGTACAGAAAATACTCTGGCTATGGAGAATACATGTTATAGAAAAATCAATCCCAGACCTGAACGGGTTAAAGTTGATTCTTTGATTTTGATTTTTTTTTTTGCCATGTTCTCTGATTTTTTTTTTTTCTTCTTCTGACAGGAGATGTGTTACAATCCAGGGTGTCCAACCCACACTGTGCCCAGGCGCAGTATGCCCAGGAGTTGACAGAGACCACAAACACCAAGAATAGGATCCGCACCCCCCTCAGACCCCCTCCTGGTGCTACATCTCTGGATGCAGATCAACTCATGGACAAGGTAGTGGGTGAGTTGACTCGGTAATTCATGCTCATGTGCGGTTAAAAAAAAAAAACGACTGTAGACCCCAACTTGAACTCCCAAAAAGAAATCAACGCTGATGAAACAATGAACAAAAGTAGTGGGTGATTTGATTCATTCATTCATGCTCTTGTTCGGTAACAAACAAAAACGACCACGCCGACTCCCAGATCATTGACTATGCCGATGAAATGGAATGAAATAAACAAGGTGCCATTATGCTTTATTCAAAGTAATCATCTCTTTTTGCCATCTTTTTGTATTCTCAACGAAGTGGCCAGAGGAATTATGTTTGTCGTGTGGATAAGGCAGTGGGTTAGTTGATCAGACTTGCTTGTTAAATTTAAAGTAATAGACTCTGCTTGCTATCTATCTCACTGGTTGAGGAATCTTTACTGAGAAAAATAATACTAGGATCAGCAATTTCGGTTAAGAAGATATATATATATATATATTTTTTTTTTTGTTGGGGGGGGGGGGGTTGGGGGGCACAAGTCATAGGGGAAATGTCATCTGATCATCCACTAACAAAAGCAGGTTAGGTTACCATTACTGTTGTGTCTGCTGCTATGTCGGTGATTATGCAACTCCCTTTTGTTTGTGCACACTCAGATGAGTTTCATGCAGTACAGTTGGCAAAGCTGGCAGGCTCCAGTGGTCAGTCCAAAGAAATGTTAGTAGTCTAAAAAACATTGGTTATTTCCATTATTAGTGATACCCAAGAGGAAACCCAAGAGGAACTAGAAATAACGAATTAAGCGGGTTATCAGTAACAGTGAGAACAATGCCAGTTTGGTTCCCTTTTAGGTTAAAATGAGTTTGATGAGTGTTTATTTCTACTGATTGGCAGACTCTGAACAGCTCTGCATCCTTAAAAGCCAGGACATGGCTTATAATTGTCTTGTTCAACTTGTTCAACAATACCAACAGTCCTTTTTAGGACTATACCAACAGTCCTTTCTAGGACTACCAACAGTCCTTTCTAGGACTAAAACTTATTTAACTAATTATTCTCTCATCATTTTATAGGATTACTATATGCTGCTGCGATTTGTGATACGGTGGGCCTGTGTACATCTTGTTTACGTACAACGTTAGTGTGATGAGTGTTATTTTCACTGCTTTGGCCGACTCTGAACAGCACTGCAGCCCTACAAAGCCAGGACATGGCTTATAATCGTCTTGTTTAACAATTATTCTCATCATTTTGTAGGATTATTATATGGTGCTGCGATTGGTGATGCAGTGGGCCTGTGCACAGCGTGGTTGAGTGAAGATGAGTGTCATTTTCACTACGACGAGGAAACTCTTCATCCGAACCAGAGGATAAGTGACAAGCACAGGTTACAGTGGGAGAAAGGTGACTGGACTACTGCCTTTGATCAAATGGTATGTAGCCTTTTCTCAGGTTGTGAGTAATGATACATATTTTGTTTAAGTATTCTTCCTTTATTGCTGGGATCTAGTAACTTTGTTGACATGTGCAAAACGTGATGAGTGGTTGATACAATGTATGTTGTTGTTATCCGATATGTCCACTGGGTGTTGTGTGAAAATTTCAAGTTAAATGGACGTTATATGGCCGAGTAATGAGCAAAAATGCAAAGTGATATTCACTAACTCATTGAACTCACTTTGTACACGGGTTTTGATGATCCAGTGGATATTTTAACATCTGAACACTTCAATCGACTTTAACGAAATCAACTTTAACGAAAGGGAAATTTGAAAAACCAAAACCTGTCCCATTTTTTTGTTGTTAATACGAATACAACAAGGTATGAGGGAACTGCTAGAATTCCAATTGGATTTTGAGAATTTGGATAATCTTAAGTCCCTTTAATGTGTGTTTTGTTTAGTTAAATGCAGTGGATCATTTGATTGGCCCTCTAGAGCTACAATAATGCTGTGGTGGACTATTGTTCATTTTTTAATCTTTAATATATACAACAACAAACAAAAACACCTTGGAATAATCCTTGACAGTTAATGCAAGCCTTCACAATCACTTTATTTTTACCTACCTATCCGTTTGTGCAAGTAAAATCGTGACTTTTCAAATTGCAAGTAATTATGAGTTGTAACTTTCCCAGTTGAGGTTGTGTTCAAATAGTATGTTTTTTTTTTAAATACCCTATTCATGATTTGAATATATTTGGGTAGAAAATCTTTGCAGTTCCCAGACCGAGTTGTTAAGATTAGTGCAGATTTGTTGAAAAAAGGTTTGTTTGTAATTATCTTGACGTTATCCTACTTAGAATCACTTCAAGTCTTGATCTTTATTTGACTTAATTTGTTTCTTCAAATCACACTCACATCTTTCACAACTTACTTTCTCTTTAATACAGGTGCTAACTCTAGACTCAATCATCCAGTGGGCCGGTGTGGTGGATGAACTAGACTTTGCCAAACGCCTGGCGCATTGGTACGAGTTGGGCTTCTCAGAGCTCGGAGATAGCAAGGGATTTGAAGGATTCAGCAATACAATAGCCAAGGTATTCAAAGTTCAAGTTCATTTGATTAATTTTAATCTTAAACAAAGTTTAAATGTATCAATCATATAAATAATGCATTGAAATAGGAAAACTACAAAAAAAGTCATGAACTTGTAGGCAGTATTAAAGGGGAAGTACAGTTTTGGTAAGAATGAACTTTAGTAACCATAACCTGCACAATAACAATACAAACAAATAGTTAATAACTCCATCATGCTCAAAAGATATTAAAAAGATTACAAACGATTAAGTAAAAAGCCTGTTATCATTCAAATAGAGGCGTTAAAACAGAAGAGGGCACTCTTTAAAAACATTTGTTTCAACCATTTTTCATACAAACTTGTGCATGTGATGTTTTGTTAAAATAATTATTTAATAGAGAGATCATCAACAACTATTAAAAAAACCTCTTTTGAAAATTTATGAAAAAGTGCAAGCATTTTATAATTAAAAAAAAAATCATTGAATAAACCTGGGGCCTCAAGTTTATTCCGATCGGATATATTTATTGATATTTCAGCCGTCTCTGAACCGATTCTGATCAAATAAAGTTTATTCTGTCATTGTATGCTCTTACAAATTTGACACTCAGTTTTTAAAACATAGCCCACCAGGTTTCTGTAGGCGATGGGTTAATGTTTGCCTTCGATTAAATCAACTCATTTGATGTGGAGAAGTAAATACAACTCATGTCCATGTAAACAAATTGAACTCTCCATTCTGCCATTGGCAGGCAAGATCAGGGCGGATTATTAGTCTTTTATCAAAATATTCCCTGTCAACTTAATTTTTTGTTTGGTAGAACTTGGTAGTCTCTTAATAGTGGAAGAATAATTCAAGCATGTTCTTATAAACCTGTCGACTAAATCTTGTGAATTTTTGTAGGCAACTGAGAGAAAAAGAGGTCCATTTGTAAAAATGAACGTTTGTTATGCAAACAAGTACTTTTCATCTGATTATGTTGGTCTTTGTTAATAGGTACTTGCCAACCCCCTGTACTGTCAAGAGCCCAGTGCTATATCCAGAGGACTGTGGACTAGGAACTATGACTGTCAGGACCAAGACCCTGTCCTTGGTCCTAATCCTAACCCCACCTTTTGTATACTATGTTGGTCTTTGTTAGGTAATTGCTAACCGCCTGTACTGCAAAGAACCTTGTGCCATAGCCAAAGGACTGTGGTCCAGGAACTATGATTGCCAGGACCAAGACCCTGTCCTTCGTCCTAATCCTAACCCCACTTTTTGTCTACTATGTTGGCCTTTGTTAGGTAATTGCTAACCCCCTGTACTGCCAAGAGCCCAGTGCTATAGCCAGAGGACTATGGAACAGGAACTACGACTGTCATGACCCCGACTCCTGCGAACATCTTGCCGATAACTGCGCTGTCGTCCGGACGGCCATCTTGGGTGTCCCCCTTTTCCATAAACTGGAAGAGGTGGAGGCAAATGCACTCAGGATATGTACCGCAACACACTATGATCCAAGGTAAGAGAATTTGCATTGTCATATGCCCTGAAATCTTAATTACTACTACTACTACTACTACTATTATTTTGAGATACATAAATTATATCGAGGTATATCTAACACATGACAACTCCAAGCGCTTCATTCAATGCTGTCAAGACCTGTATCCCTGTGTTTTACCAGCCCAGTGGGGTGTTGCATAAAGAGTTGCGATTGATTGCAAGTCAGAAACATGCGCACTTGAGCCAATCTGGCAATCAGATTTGCGCATTTAGGCGTATGTTCTGACTTGCGATTATACGCAACTTTGCGATTAATTGGAACTCCTTATGCAACACCCCCCTGGGCCAGCGGGGAAACGCAAGTGGCTAACCCTGGGTTAATACACATTTCTGGAAACAAACATACCTTGTAGTTTACAGTGATTACAGTTCTATAGACAAATAACTGCTGGTGAAATGGATAATTCTAACTAATCCTTTGTACTTTGGATACCGTAGAACACCATCGTCAAGCACCCCCCAAGCACCTATAAGCATCTTGCTTTTAAAGACGTTTCTATGAGATTCACCTCAATTATTATCCTCATGAATATTCCTCACCATTATTTGCATACTTGAGTAAAGTTTCCCGTTTGGACAGAGAGCGGGCGCTCTTTAAAAGCAAGATGCATATTGGTGCTTGGGGGTGCTTGACGATGGTGTTCTACGGTATGTTCCTTGGGAGTTGTTTATTTGTTGTTGAGTTTTATAAGCAAGGTGTATTGGTTTTGTTCAAGACTGATTGATTTTTGTATAACATGTATTCTCCATAGACCCTAGCATGTGTATATTCCCAACCAGTCCTGAATGGTAAACCAAACTAGGCCATTTATGAAATTTTACTTGCCCGACATCCATTTTTCGTTGCCCCTTGAAATTGGGCAAGTGTCAAGCCCTGTCTATGAAAATACATATATATATGTGATGACACACGCGGTACCCCGGGGTACCGTTGTACCCCGGGGTACCGCCAGGCCCCCCCAACTCAAAATGGAAGTTGGCCAAATTTGTAATGAAGAGAACCACCGATGTTTATGTTAATTCGACTGGCTGCCATGGTAATATTAGCGTAAATTCATTCATGATAATGCGCGGGCGCGAACTTCACAATTATCACGCACGAATTTATGGTATGCCTCTGTTATGACGTCACAATGAAAAACAATATTTTGATCCTAGTAGGGAAATCCCCCGTTTCTTGACTGTGCGCAATTAAATACATGACATCGCGTAACTGTTAGTACTGCGCGTAATTAAAATAATAGAGATGAATTAGAATACTTAAGCGTCTTTGGTATTATGAAGCGCA
The DNA here is from genome assembly GCA_037951105.1 of Echinarachnius parma. Lineage (NCBI taxonomy): Eukaryota > Metazoa > Echinodermata > Echinoidea > Clypeasteroida > Echinarachniidae > Echinarachnius > Echinarachnius parma. The sequence continues at coordinate 207,845 of JBAMJV010003084.1, forward strand.
ATTTTGCTGAGAAGTGCGTGTTTAAATGCCATGGCAACTGCAAGTGCGCAATGCGTAATTACTTTAGCTTTTTGCGTAATGTGTTAATTTATCCAATGAATCCACGTCTGATAATTTATTCAAATGAAAAAAATCTGACGTACTACCTCATTTGCATGACATTCGGTGCGTATTTTCAAAAACTTGCTGATAAAGGTGTGGCCTATCTCTGTGGTTAAAACGCTATACGCTTATTCAGTTGGGGTTCTAGTATTTATATTGTATTTCTGTGGGTACCGCGTTGTGTAGCGCCATCTTGTGTCCACTTAAAGCACAACCATATTGCGTTGTGCATGCAGTGCAGCGCGCGCTTGCATGCACGCTATACCCCGGTACAGCCCTAAAAAATAAATAATTAATTAAACAAAATGGCGGATATTCGTTTGGTACCCCAGGGTACCATTTATGTCATCATGTAATGAAATGAATTTCCAAAACGACAATGAAATTCTCTTGATCCTGATATTTGTTTTAACAGGTGCCAGGCCAGCTGTGCCTTCCTGTCAACGCTAGTGGCTCAAATCCTCCAGGCCAGTCAGGAGACGCCGGATTCAAGTCTCCCGGAGCAGCTTATCGCCGTGGCGATGGAGATTGGGCAGAGGCATCTGGTGCATGAAGAACACAGAGAGATGTTTCAGGAGTTCTGTTCCGTTACAGATATCAAAAGGTGGGTAGTCTTCTTTTAAAGTTGATTACATTTAGCGATCTAAGAAGAAATTCATTACTTTGTTGAGGACAGAGATTCAAACCCGATTGACGGATTGTAGATTAGGTCAACACTACAGCAGTGGTTCTTGGTTATGAATATTTGGTTCATGAACAGCACAGATAGTTCTTTTAGGAATACTGCTCCACTAGAGATTAAGATATGAGTAGTGTCCTGTGAGGAGAATTAATTGTTTTGTTGAGGGCAAAGATTAAGTCTGATTTGGGAATCATATATCAGTTTAACCCTAACCCTAACCCTAACCCTAACCCTAACCCTATCTCCACAACAGCATGTTTGGTTAGATACTTTTGGTGCATGACATTTTTAGCTCATCCGGCCCGAAGGGCCCGATGAGCTTATGCCATGCCGTGGCGTCCGTCGTCCGTCCGTCCTTCCGTCCTTCCGTCCTTCCGTCCTTCCGTCCGTCCGTCCGTCCGTCCGTCCACAGTTTTCAAAATGCTTCTTCTTCGTTATTTTTCAACCGATTTTGATTCTGATTGTTTCATAAGATAGGGCTAGGAGGGGGATTTAAAACTTCTACACAGAATCGTGAAATTCATTATATATGCTAATTTATGCAAATTTATTCGAAATCACAAAAAATGCTTCTTCTCCTTCATTTCTTGACCGATTTTGATTTGGTTTGCTTTATCTGGTAGAGCTAACTTTGGTACACTAAACTTCTACACAGAATTTTGAAATTTTTCTCCATTAATTAATTATGGTAATTTATGCAAATTTATTCCAAAAATCACAAAAAATGCTTCTTCTCCTTCATTTCTCGACCGATTTTGATTTGGTTTGCTTTATCTGGTAGAGCTAACTTTGGTACACTAAACTTCTACACAGAATTTTGAAATTTTTCTCCATTAATTAATTATGGTAATTTATGTAAATTTATTCCAAAAATCACAAAAAATGCTTCTTCTCCTTCATTTCTCGACCGATTTTGATTTGGTTTGCTTTATCTGGTAGAGCTAACTTTGGTACACTAAACTTCTACACAGAATTTTGAAATTTGTCTCCATTAATTAATTATGGTAATTTATGCAAATTTATTCCACAAATCACAAAAAATGCTTCTTCTCCTTCATTTCTCGACCGATTTTGATTTGGTTTGCTTTATCTGGTAGAGCTAACTTTGGTACACTAAACTTCTACACAGAATTTTGAAATTTTTCTCCATGAATTAATTATGGTAATTTTTTATTTATTTATTTATTTATTTATTTATTTATTCATTTATTTTTATTATTTATTTATTTATTTATTTATTTATTTTTTATTATTATTTTTTTTTTTATTTATTATTTTTTTTATTTATTTATTTATTTTTTTTAATTAATTTTTTTTTTTTTTTTCCCCATGTCCCTTCTGGGGCGTCAAATCTATATTTTTTTCACTCTATTTTTTTTAAAATTAATTTTTATGTCCCTTCCAGGGCATCACATTTTTATTTTTTGACCAGTTGAAAAGTGTACCACATGAAATTTGCGATATTTGATGTTGCGAGATGCCGGATGAGCGCTACGTCATTGACGTTCTGGTTTTAAAATACTGCTGCATTACCCAGTTTAAAAGGAGGTGTGATATTTAATGTAGAAGATGTTATGCAGACAGTTTGCCTCTGTTAAAACACACATTTCAGTTTTAAGCTCTACCCCCTTATATCTCCTAAAACAAGTTACTGTACATGCTGTTATTTTTATGCTTTTTGTTTGCACTGTGCAATACAAAAAAAACATTAATTAGCAGATTTTTATGCCTCCGCCAACGTCCGTCCGTCTGTCCCGTTTTGTTCTCGCGATATCTCAAGAACCGGTTGACGGATCAATTTCAAACTTGGAATGAGTATTATTACCTGGATGCATTTTAGGAAGTCAATTAAGCCATATAATTTTGGGGTCATGAGGTGAAAGGTCAAGGTCACAGGACTATTGCACATGCAAAATAGCTTGTAATGGCAATATCTCAAGAACTGAACATCAGATTTCAATCAAACTTGGTACCTGAATGTATTATAAAAAGATAATGAGCCATGTACAATTTGGGGGTCATGAGGTCATAGGTCAAGGTCACAGGACTCATTATATGTACACAAATCGCTTGTAATTGTATTAACTCGAGAATTGAATGTCAGATTTCAATCAAACTTGGTACCTGAATTTATCATAGGGAGCCAATGTAGCCATACAATTTTGGGGTCATAAGGTCAAAGGTCAAGGTCACAGTTTTGCATAAATAACTTGTAAATGTAAAAACTCAAGAACTAAATATCAGATTTTAATCAAACTTAGTACCTGAATGAATCTAAGGGAGCCAATGTAGCCATATAATTTTGGGGTCATGCTGTGAAAGGTCGAGGTCACAGAACTCATTTTATATGCAAAAAACAGCTTGTAATAGTGATATCTCAAGATCTGGTTGATGGATTACCATCAAAATGGAGTTTACAGAATGTTAATTTGGGCTTGATATAAAAATCGCGTGATAGCGGAGGCATAATTTTCGACTGCGCGCAGTCGAAGATCCATCTAGTTACATTTGCATCGAGCAAGTGTTGATTGATTTTTTCATTTGCAAAAGCAAAATATTACTTTCTGTTTTTCCTTCCACAGCTTGCTAAGATTGCATCCCACCAAACCTAGCCACACTTTCAGACCCGTTGCTGCGTGTATAGCTGCACTAAGGATGTCTGCCAAGCTTGATTTCAGGTAAACTTAAATCTACAGTCCATGTATTTGTCTGAAATAAGATGCCCTGATTGCAATTTTGTATCATGTTACCATAACAAGTTAGCATAATCCTTGTTTGTAATCAGTTATGTTATAGAGTTGAAAGCGAGTGCCTTTGTTACTGATAGGAATTGCGATACAGTGAGATAAAATTTGGTGGCCTAAACAGTATGTGGTTGTTGTTGTTGTAATTTAGTTCTTTTTGGCGATTAGTCTATATATGACCTTACACCACAAAACGACTATTATGTAGCGGATATAGTTTCTCTTTTATTAGCTGAAATAATCAAATTTGGTTAAAAGTATGAGATTCAGGATTTTTGTATTTCCTGAATGAAGGTATCTTAATCTACCTTCTATGAAATTTTGATTGTCAGAAATCATGTTTAAATTAAGTATGATTTTTCATCGAATAAAAGTTATCAGATTACAGCTCTTGAATGGATTCCAATCTTTGAAGTGGCCCGTTTCTCCCTTGTTTCAAAACTGCTTCAGCCATTTTCCAAATCTTTGGCGCTCTTTTTCAGAGGGTTTGCCTTGTTTGAATATGACAAATTATATACCATTTTAAAGGTAATGACTTCTACGGTTATGTCATGTGAAAATCAGCATAATCATTTTCCCCGACTTATTGGTCATTTTGTGATGTAAGGTCACATATTGACTATTGTCGCCAGACTGCATGTGGACTGCATGGGCCTGTAGTTTTGTTTGATGGGGGTTTAATAAAGGGATCTACTATAACATTGTCCACATCCTCAAAATCAAATTGGAATTCTAGCGGTTCCCTCATACCTTGTTGTAAATTTGTATTAACAATAGAAGCATGGGACAGGTTTTGTTTTTTCAAATTTCCCTTTCGTTAACCCGTTCAGGACAGACTGACTTTACTACCACATGTATTCACCATAGACCTAAGCCCGAATATTTTCGGACTAGTCCTGAACGGGTTAAAAAGATATTTACAATTGAAGTGTTCAGATGTTAAACTATCCACTGGATAGTCGTGTTCAAAGACAGTGCAATGAGATAGTGAATATCGCTTTACATTTTTGCTCTTTACTCCGCCGTATAATGTCCATTTAACTTGAAATTTTCACACAATACCCAGTGGACATATCAGATAACAACAATATACATGTACATTCACTCAACCACTCATCACCATATATAAACGACTCATCACTTTTTGCATTGTATGTCAACAAAGTTACTAGATCCTTTGAAGCCTGATATTTTTCTTGAACTAGCGGTTCTCACATACCTCGTTGTATTCGTAGAAGCATGGAACAGGTTTGGGTTGTTTCTCTTTCATAATAAAAATATATTTAAGATTTACGTTTTGAACACTGTACAAAGTTAGTGCGATGCATGGGTTAGCAAATATCACTTTGAATTTGGCTCAATACTCAGTCATGATATTTATTTACCATGGATTTTGTAGACACCACTTAATGGACATTTCAGATAACAGAAAACACATTTTCTTATTCCCCTCGTCGTTTTTTTGTGTACATGTCAACAAAGTTACTAGATCCCTTTAATATTCATAATGCATCAATTTGTATTTCTCGTTACACAGGACACTGATCACTCAGCTAGCCATGCAGGGGGCAGACAGTCCGTACAATGCCTCGGCGGCAGGCGCGATCCTGGGCTGCTGGTTCGGCTTTAGGAATCTACCACCCTCATGGGTTAGCGGGCTGCGCAAGGGTCAGGCGGAATGGCTGGACGTCAAGATCAATGCGCTCTTAGACATGATGGGTCTTCCTTGACCATTGGGTGTGACCGGGCAGGATGTTTTGTAAGAATGAACACGTGATTATAACCATTATAACTATTGAGATTTATTATAAAGAGATTTATAGCAAGATTTATACTATAAATAAAAAGCACTATGATATTTGCATCAATTACTCTGATGTTATATTATCTTAGATGCTTTGATAGAGTGCATCAAGTGTTGCAAGGAAAATATTTCTGCCAAATACCCATGGAATGGGTTTAGAGACACAAATAGGGGAGATGTGCCTTGAGTTAGGGCGAATACACATACCCTATAACCCACTGCACACTGCGGGGTAACCTCACGAGTCATAAGGACCGCTAGTCATAAGGATCGCTATTCATAACGTGTAACTTCCTATACGTGAAGGGCTGCTATTCATAAAACGAAAAGGGGGTCACTATTAATAAAGACGTGAGGATGAATAGTGGTCCTTATGACTAGCGAGCGGACCCCCACACTGCATGACCTGACTGGTTTAGACTCGGGAGGTAGCCATGTCATATAACCGATCGTACACTTTAGCACTGTACACTTCATGATTACGCCACTAGCCCCTGCGATTGGCACACGCACACTTCCTTAGTGTCGCATAGCAACTATAAATGACCAGACACACAGCAAAGTCTTTGCACGCAGACTAGCTAGGCTGGATGCTCGCGTTGACCTATATTTGCGAAATATTTGTGCATAATTTGCTGAACCTAGCGATCAAGAGCCATGTAACGACCAGTCGTGAAGATTCAGCATGTCATATCCCAACAACCGGCTCTGCGAGTCAGTTGTAAGAGTGCGAATGAGCAAGTGCATGACATCACACTACCATCTGGAACTGTGGAATCGTGGTAAAAATCGTATTGTGTGTGGTGAGCTTTAGGGGTTTTGAACCCACAAAACTTGCATTAGGATCCCAACCACTATTATATACCAGTTGTACTTGCTTATAATGAGCGGTTTATGATCAAAAGAAATTATATTTTCTTGGCCATGTAATGTGTTAAAGGTATGCACTAGTGTACAATGTATTTGAACAGAAATAAGAACATTTACTTTGTCATGTGATATTTTCTATAAATGTGTTGTGTATGGGAATCTTTGATACATTATTATGATCAAAGGAACCCTATGAAATAACAATGTGGTTGGCGGTGGCGTAGCATGGTCGGACCGATTGGGGAGGGGGCACACTCTATGCATGTATTTATTTTAGGAAGGATTTTCCCCTTATGTTTTGGGGGGTAAAATTATTGCCCCCCCCCCCCCACCCCATACCCCCAAGGGCTATGCCAGTGGTGGTTAATATGCAATACATTCCTTTTGCCAGATGAATAAATCATTCCAATTCAAATTATTTTTTTGTTTTGGTCTCCAGTTGATTAAATTGTATTTGGAACTGAAGTTGTGAGAAAACATTTCATTTATATTTAATGTTTTGTTTTGTAGCCATTCATGAATAAATAACTGCCATTTGGGTGCAATCTTAAACATCTGAAATATGATTAGACGATAATGATTAGTGGTAATAGAGAGGAAACAAATGTTTGCTGTTTGATTTGCATGTAATGTGTATTGTTTCCTTTCACAGATATTTGTGATTATTTTCCCAAATTGAAAAGTCTCTGATGAAATAATTGCTAAATACAGATTGGGTGCTTTTAATGAGAGGCCACTCTTAAAGGGACAGTTTCCCCAACATATAATCACCTTTGATTATGTTCTCTACACATTAAAACAGAATTTCATGCAAATACGACCAACATTGGCCCTTTGAGCAAGGGATGAGCATCATTCAAAGTCACTCGCAATACGGGCTAATCCCTTCATCGCGTACAGCATGGAGGCTGCCATTGATGTTTATGAAACTCGGATCGCTCTAAAATGTGACGTCAAACCCGAACTACTCTTTTTGTTGGCTCACGTTTTGACTTGTGTTTGTGCACAAACCCTGCGAGCTGCAAGAGCTAACAAAAAGAGGCAGAGCTTGTTTGTTCGGGTTTGACGTAGCATTTCAGCGCGTACAATTTAAAATCCGGGTTTCAAAAATTATATAATGGCAGCCTCCATGCTATACGCGATGAATGGGATTAGCCCATACAGCGAGTGACTTTGAATGATGCTCCTTCTTTGTTCAGAGGGCAAACATTGGACATATTTACATGAAATTGTTTTTAATGTGTAGAGAATTTAATCAAAGGTAAATAGATGATGGGGAAGCTTTTCCCTTTAACTCTACTTGCCATTATCATGTAAAGTGATTTGTTTACTTTATCAAGTTCAACCAAAATCACTTGGATCTTTCACATTTCCCTTGTACCCTGTTGTTTGGCTATGGTAATAGAAGAATTTTCACTTGTTTTATTAGGTAATCAAGTGTTCCTTTTCTATAAAACTACCACTCATCATTAAGAAGACTCTTGCAAATAATATTAGTCGATATATTTTGTTATATTATATAAAGTATATTTTATGCATACCTGATTGGTGACAATGATGTTTTTTAAAAATATACTTTTAGGGTAAGTTAGAGTTATTAAATTGTTTTGATTCATATATTATGTCATGTTATGTCATATTGTGGAACCTCGCATAACCTGGTCCTTGGGACCATGCTTTATAACAGGGTAAACAAAACAAAAGAATACAAAGGGCTGGGACCAGCAACATACTCTTGTTATAAAAGGGTTTTGTTATATCAGTGCTCTTTATTTAATACAAGGTTCCGCTATATTTACTTTGGTCGTAGACAGAATCTATGAACAGGTCATACAAACAGAAAAGTAATGCATCAAACCAGATGTTTTTATTCTAGAATTAATGTCAGTTTCAGTTTCAGTTTAGTTTATTTCATTTCCAACAAAAAATCACAAAGTTACAAAGAATCACAAAGAATCTATTCACACAGTGCAAGATGAAATGAACGGTTAACATGTATATGTTTAATTCCATCACAATTGCTGCGGTGACAATCATTTTATTACGCAGCTTTCAGTTTTCAGTGGTCCTTTTCTTAATTTTCTCTCATTTTTCAAAACGAAGCATGAAAGGGTTTTTTAAAAATTCCAGTCATGATTAATTGAATGTTTCCTATGATTGCCTAACTCATTTGTTAATCATTATTACAAGTACGGTTATATTAACCAATTCCATACAGGTTCATGAAATCCCCATAGACTTTGTACACAACCCACTCGGTTCCCGTGGTCAAGGGGTTAAACAAATCTATTATGTGAATAATGAACATTATTTTGTTGAGGCTCCTACCACAAATATAAAACACAGAATTAATTATTTGTACTTGTTGTATTAAGATTGGCAGAAGTAGTATTTTTATTATATTTAAATATCAGATTATTTTGACGATGGTAAACTTCTGTGAAGTTTCATAATCATAATGGAGTTAATACAACAACAGTACAAATACAACAGTTGTACAAATTCAGTAACAGCTTTAATATTCAACTATACAAGCAACCTGGTTATCTATTGAATTTCCTTTGTCGATCGATCAAAGTGCCTGTTCTTTGCCCTGGCATACTTAACATTCCCTTTCTTTACTTGGCTTGACTTCATTTCCCCCCTTCCCTTGCGTATCTTTGACTCTTACTCGGGTCTGTTATTCAAACGCTTTCATTATTTTAAACGGTTGAATCAGAATTGCAAAATGTTCTTCCATCCTTGAATCATGTCATCGATATTCAACTAGAAATTATGCACGAAGCGTTAGTCAGCACTGGTTCAGTCTTTTTAATTTTTTTTATTTCTTAAACTTTCAGCTCTTAACCCATTCAAGACAACTTTATTGCGGTTTAATGCAGATTTTTCTAGAGAATCCAGCCTAAGTATTGCAGGTCCTTACCCCGATGGCTACGGGAACCTGGTGGTTCCAGTTTGAACTCAATGGGTGGAATTCACAAAGGAGGTTTGTAGGAGGTTTGTACAAACCATGGTTTGACGATGGTCTACATCTATGGAATGCTGCTCGTATACAAGTAAATTGTACATCCACATTGTTAACAAGTAAGGAGTTTACATTCCTTCTCCATCAGTTTACAAATGGCATTCCATAGATGTAAACCATTGTCAAACCATGGTTTGTACAAACCTCCTACAAACCTCCTTTGTGAATTCCACCCTATGGGGATGGCATCATCTAGAAGGGAACAGAGAAACCCCTTACCTACCGGAACCTGATAGGCCCTGTATTTACCCTATGGGGATGGCATCATCTAGTAGGGAACAGGTTAACCCCTTACCTACCGGAACCCGATAGGACCCGTTTTTTACTCTATTGGGATTGCAAAATCTAGTAGGGAAGAGGTTAACCTATTTCCTACGGGAACCTGGGGGCAGGGGCCCGATTACAGACCAGCGACATTTACCATGGTAATTAGCATCATTAGCTCTTACTAATTGATGTCAATATGATATGATATGATTGCATACAAATCAACAGAACGTAGCAGAGCACACATACCGCCTTTACTCATTCAGCCGTAAAGGATTACACAAGCATATCTAGAGATCAGTGGAACTAGGTCTGGTCCTGGGTCATGATCGTTCTTTCGGCCACATGTGGGTCCTGTATTAACTCTATAAATGGCGACTGCCAAACCTAGTAGGGAACGGGTTAAATACCGTAGTCCCATTTATTATCACCTGTGTACATGTCAACAAAGTTACTAGATCCCTTTAATATTCATAATGCATCAATTTGTATTTCTCGTTACACAGGACACTGATCACTCAGCTAGCCATGCAGGGGGCAGACAGTCCGTACAATGCCTCGGCGGCAGGCGCGATCCTGGGCTGCTGGTTCGGCTTTAGGAATCTACCACCCTCATGGGTTAGCGGGCTGCGCAAGGGTCAGGCGGAATGGCTGGACGTCAAGATCAATGCGCTCTTAGACATGATGGGTCTTCCTTGACCATTGGGTGTGACCGGGCAGGATGTTTTGTAAGAATGAACACGTGATTATAACCATTATAACTATTGAGATTTATTATAAAGAGATTTATAGCAAGATTTATACTATAAATAAAAAGCACTATGATATTTGCATCAATTACTCTGATGTTATATTATCTTAGATGCTTTGATAGAGTGCATCAAGTGTTGCAAGGAAAATATTTCTGCCAAATACCCATGGAATGGGTTTAGAGACACAAATAGGGGAGATGTGCCTTGAGTTAGGGCGAATACACATACCCTATAACCCACTGCACACTGCGGGGTAACCTCACGAGTCATAAGGACCGCTAGTCATAAGGATCGCTATTCATAACGTGTAACTTCCTATACGTGAAGGGCTGCTATTCATAAAACGAAAAGGGGGTCACTATTAATAAAGACGTGAGGATGAATAGTGGTCCTTATGACTAGCGAGCGGACCCCCACACTGCATGACCTGACTGGTTTAGACTCGGGAGGTAGCCATGTCATATAACCGATCGTACACTTTAGCACTGTACACTTCATGATTACGCCACTAGCCCCTGCGATTGGCACACGCACACTTCCTTAGTGTCGCATAGCAACTATAAATGACCAGACACACAGCAAAGTCTTTGCACGCAGACTAGCTAGGCTGGATGCTCGCGTTGACCTATATTTGCGAAATATTTGTGCATAATTTGCTGAACCTAGCGATCAAGAGCCATGTAACGACCAGTCGTGAAGATTCAGCATGTCATATCCCAACAACCGGCTCTGCGAGTCAGTTGTAAGAGTGCGAATGAGCAAGTGCATGACATCACACTACCATCTGGAACTGTGGAATCGTGGTAAAAATCGTATTGTGTGTGGTGAGCTTTAGGGGTTTTGAACCCACAAAACTTGCATTAGGATCCCAACCACTATTATATACCAGTTGTACTTGCTTATAATGAGCGGTTTATGATCAAAAGAAATTATATTTTCTTGGCCATGTAATGTGTTAAAGGTATGCACTAGTGTACAATGTATTTGAACAGAAATAAGAACATTTACTTTGTCATGTGATATTTTCTATAAATGTGTTGTGTATGGGAATCTTTGATACATTATTATGATCAAAGGAACCCTATGAAATAACAATGTGGTTGGCGGTGGCGTAGCATGGTCGGACCGATTGGGGAGGGGGCACACTCTATGCATGTATTTATTTTAGGAAGGATTTTCCCCTTATGTTTTGGGGGGTAAAATTATTGCCCCCCCCCCCCCCCCCCACCCCATACCCCCAAGGGCTATGCCAGTGGTGGTTAATATGCAATACATTCCTTTTGCCAGATGAATAAATCATTCCAATTCAAATTATTTTTTTGTTTTGGTCTCCAGTTGATTAAATTGTATTTGGAACTGCAGTTGTGAGAAAACATTTCATTTATATTTAATGTTTTGTTTTGTAGCCATTCATGAATAAATAACTGCCATTTGGGTGCAATCTTAAACATCTGAAATATGATTAGACGATAATGATTAGTGGTAATAGAGAGGAAACAAATGTTTGCTGTTTGATTTGCATGTAATGTGTATTGTTTCCTTTCACAGATATTTGTGATTATTTTCCCAAATTGAAAAGTCTCTGATGAAATAATTGCTAAATACAGATTGGGTGCTTTTAATGAGAGGCCACTCTTAAAGGGACAGTTTCCCCAACATATAATCACCTTTGATTATGTTCTCTACACATTAAAACAGAATTTCATGCAAATACGACCAACATTGGCCCTTTGAGCAAGGGATGAGCATCATTCAAAGTCACTCGCAATACGGGCTAATCCCTTCATCGCGTACAGCATGGAGGCTGCCATTGATGTTTATGAAACTCGGATCGCTCTAAAATGTGACGTCAAACCCGAACTACTCTTTTTGTTGGCTCACGTTTTGACTTGTGTTTGTGCACAAACCCTGCGAGCTGCAAGAGCTAACAAAAAGAGGCAGAGCTTGTTTGTTCGGGTTTGACGTAGCATTTCAGCGCGTACAATTTAAAATCCGGGTTTCAAAAATTATATAATGGCAGCCTCCATGCTATACGCGATGAATGGGATTAGCCCATACAGCGAGTGACTTTGAATGATGCTCCTTCTTTGTTCAGAGGGCAAACATTGGACATATTTACATGAAATTGTTTTTAATGTGTAGAGAATTTAATCAAAGGTAAATAGATGATGGGGAAGCTTTTCCCTTTAACTCTACTTGCCATTATCATGTAAAGTGATTTGTTTACTTTATCAAGTTCAACCAAAATCACTTGGATCTTTCACATTTCCCTTGTACCCTGTTGTTTGGCTATGGTAATAGAAGAATTTTCACTTGTTTTATTAGGTAATCAGTGTTCCTTTTCTATAAAACTACCACTCATCATTAAGAAGACTCTGCAAATAATATTAGTCGATATATTTTGTTATATTATATAAAGTATATTTTATGCATACCTGATTGGTGACAATGATGTTTTTTAAAAATATACTTTTAGGGTAAGTTAGAGTTATTAAATTGTTTTGATTCATATATTATGTCATGTTATGTCATATTGTGGAACCTCGCATAACCTGGTCCTTGGGACCATGCTTTATAACAGGGTAAACAAAACAAAAGAATACAAAGGGCTGGGACCAGCAACATACTCTTGTTATAAAAGGGTTTTGTTATATCAGTGCTCTTTATTTAATACAAGGTTCCGCTATATTTACTTTGGTCGTAGACAGAATCTATGAACAGGTCATACAAACAGAAAAGTAATGCATCAAACCAGATGTTTTTATTCTAGAATTAATGTCAGTTTCAGTTTCAGTTTAGTTTATTTCATTTCCAACAAAAAATCACAAAGTTACAAAGAATCACAAAGAATCTATTCACACAGTGCAAGATGAAATGAACGGTTAACATGTATATGTTTAATTCCATCACAATTGCTGCGGTGACAATCATTTTATTACGCAGCTTTCAGTTTTCAGTGGTCCTTTTCTTAATTTTCTCTCATTTTTCAAAACGAAGCATGAAAGGGTTTTTTAAAAATTCCAGTCATGATTAATTGAATGTTTCCTATGATTGCCTAACTCATTTGTTAATCATTATTACAAGTACGGTTATATTAACCAATTCCATACAGGTTCATGAAATCCCCATAGACTTTGTACACAACCCACTCGGTTCCCGTGGTCAAGGGGTTAAACAAATCTATTATGTGAATAATGAACATTATTTTGTTGAGGCTCCTACCACAAATATAAAACACAGAATTAATTATTTGTACTTGTTGTATTAAGATTGGCAGAAGTAGTATTTTTATTATATTTAAATATCAGATTATTTTGACGATGGTAAACTTCTGTGAAGTTTCATAATCATAATGGAGTTAATACAACAACAGTACAAATACAACAGTTGTACAAATTCAGTAACAGCTTTAATATTCAACTATACAAGCAACCTGGTTATCTATTGAATTTCCTTTGTCGATCGATCAAAGTGCCTGTTCTTTGCCCTGGCATACTTAACATTCCCTTTCTTTACTTGGCTTGACTTCATTTCCCCCCTTCCCTTGCGTATCTTTGACTCTTACTCGGGTCTGTTATTCAAACGCTTTCATTATTTTAAACGGTTGAATCAGAATTGCAAAATGTTCTTCCATCCTTGAATCATGTCATCGATATTCAACTAGAAATTATGCACGAAGCGTTAGTCAGCACTGGTTCAGTCTTTTTAATTTTTTTTATTTCTTAAACTTTCAGCTCTTAACCCATTCAAGACAACTTTATTGCGGTTTAATGCAGATTTTTCTAGAGAATCCAGCCTAAGTATTGCAGGTCCTTACCCCGATGGCTACGGGAACCTGGTGGTTCCAGTTTGAACTCAATGGGTGGAATTCACAAAGGAGGTTTGTAGGAGGTTTGTACAAACCATGGTTTGACGATGGTCTACATCTATGGAATGCTGCTCGTATACAAGTAAATTGTACATCCACATTGTTAACAAGTAAGGAGTTTACATTCCTTCTCCATCAGTTTACAAATGGCATTCCATAGATGTAAACCATTGTCAAACCATGGTTTGTACAAACCTCCTACAAACCTCCTTTGTGAATTCCACCCTATGGGGATGGCATCATCTAGAAGGGAACAGAGAAACCCCTTACCTACCGGAACCTGATAGGCCCTGTATTTACCCTATGGGGATGGCATCATCTAGTAGGGAACAGGTTAACCCCTTACCTACCGGAACCCGATAGGACCCGTTTTTTACTCTATTGGGATTGCAAAATCTAGTAGGGAAGAGGTTAACCTATTTCCTACGGGAACCTGGGGGCAGGGGCCCGATTACAGACCAGCGACATTTACCATGGTAATTAGCATCATTAGCTCTTACTAATTGATGTCAATATGATATGATATGATTGCATACAAATCAACAGAACGTAGCAGAGCACACATACCGCCTTTACTCATTCAGCCGTAAAGGATTACACAAGCATATCTAGAGATCAGTGGAACTAGGTCTGGTCCTGGGTCATGATCGTTCTTTCGGCCACATGTGGGTCCTGTATTAACTCTATAAATGGCGACTGCCAAACCTAGTAGGGAACGGGTTAAATACCGTAGTCCCATTTATTATCACCTGTGATGTCATAAACTCAATTATCTTCTGTTTGATATGCGATCCTGAATGGGTGAATCCATTGAAGACGATGGTATAATAAATGGTATAATACATGTATGCATTCTCAAAAGAGCGCAGCAAGAACAATTTCATGACCAGGGGGTGTTTCACAAAGTTTCACTAAGTTGATCTTAACTCGTAAGTTGGACTTAAAATAGTATGGAAAGCTGTTAGTGTCCTTGATTTTTGTTTGTAAAAGTACTTTTAAATGGCATAAAATGTTGATTCAAATCATTAATACAGCCTTGGAAATAATTATTAGACCAAGCACTTTTTGCTAAATTTTTAAGATTGTTTACACTATTTTGTCACTTTAATTACATTTTACAGAAACAAAAGTTCATAAAATATATAAGGGGGTATAGTCAATGAGATTAGGAATGCCTACAACCGATTTTATGTCTTGAACTTGAAGAAAACATGAATTTCATGAATAATTTCGTGGATTTTTACCATAAAAAGGTATGGGTTTTATACACACGTTTTCAATGCATAATGGAACTTTTTATGATTTTTTTTCTTTGTGGGGCTTGTTTATGAGTAAAATAATTACTGATTAGAGTTGCCAAGTGACAGTCAATTTTTCTTATCAAAGAAGTAAGACAAGGTGAAGATGACCTCTATCCTGGTGTACTGCTAAAGCACAGGCAGTCAGCATCCTAATATTATTTGCTTCTCCAACAGAGTTCAGTGCCACTTGGCACCTCTCACCAAGAATCAAAGTGCTAATACAAGTCACACTAGGAACTGGAGAGACCTGTCTATAATATAATCACAACTTACAGGGGGAAAAATCAACAAATTTTGCAGTTTTTATTAAAAATGTATATAAAACCCATGCCTTTTATGTAATGTACATGTAATGAATGGACAAAATCAATACAATTTGTATAAAATTCATGTTTTTAATCAAATTGAAGGCAGAAAATATGTGGTAGGTACCACAAACACCATTGACTATACCCCTTTTGGTATGTCATTAACTAATTTTTCTTTGAAATATTATAAAATGGACAAAATAGCATAAAACGTCAACAAAATTGATCAAAAAGTGCTTGGTCTAATAATTGTTGCCAAGGCTGTATGTTGTATTGTCAAGGAGATTTCATGTTCTTGATGTAAAATTTATGAAAAGTCTAAAATAGTTGAATTTTTGCTTTTGAATTTATTCTATTCCAAGGCTACAAATGGCTTACCATACTTTTCAAGTCCAACTTAGAGTTAAGTTCACCTAGGATCTTTGTGAAACATCCCCCAGTTAAAAATTAGTGTCGGCAATTCAAACTTCATAAATTGTCTAGTTTGCTTGCCCGATCGGCCAACTAAATATTGTTCAACTACAAGATGGCAATGTAGTGTCATATGTGTTAATCTCATCTTGAAGAGGGCAAGTAAAATTTCATTAATGGTCTAGTTTGCTTGCCCAATCGGGCAACTAAATAATAATTGTTCAACTACAAGAGAAAAATGTAATTTCATATGTGTTAATCTTATCTTAAAGAAGGCAAATACAATTTCATTAATGGTCTAGTTTGCTTGCCCAATCGGGCAACTAAATAATTGTCCAACTACAATATAGTTTCGTATGTGTTGATCTCATCTAGAAGTAAGAAGGCAAGTAAAATGTCAAAATATGTGATTTTTACTTGCCGGAATGGGCCAGTACAGAAATAAGTGGGTGTGGAGGCATTTTGTATAGCTATTGCATACAGAATAAAGACGAACGGTAGTGAAAGGGCTCTAGCATGCTGCTCATTTGGATAATTGGCAAATTTGAATTACATTGAGAGCATATCCGATACAAGGTGATGAATTATTCTGTTGGAATGAAGTCATAGCTATGCAAGTCGATGAACACATTGGCCCGGATTCACAAAGCAGGTTTGTAGGAGGTTTGTACAAACCATGGTTTATCCATGGTCTACATCTATGGAGTGCCATATGTAAACTGATGGAGAAAGAATGTAAACTCCTTACTTGTTGACAATGTTGATGGTATACATTTACAAAATACACTAAATAAATGTTTGTCTTCTCACATGGTGAAATTTGCTGGTAAGCAAGCACTAACAGTCATATCATTAGAAATTAGAAATTGTTTTACTTGTATACGAGCAGGCAGCACTCCATAGATGTAGACCATGGATAAACCATGGTTTGTACAAACCTCCTACAAACCTGCTTTGTGAATCCGGGCCATTGTATAAAGAGGTCTCTATTATATAACCTCTTCAAAATCCAAAAAAACAAACAAAAACGTATCATTAGAATCAACTATCAAAATGAACCCATTCAGGTCTGGTGATGAGACATTCCCCAGCTGCTGGGGTCTTTTTTTAACCGAGAAATCAGTCTCTATTCTTATGGTTGTTCCACGGACTGCTCCATTTAGATGTACGAAGTCAGATTTATAAAATAAAATAAAAATCCTTGCTACGGACCTGGGCATTGTACGATTATATTAAAGTTAATCATCTTCCTTGACCATAGTATCGATGTGGAATAAAAAGTTAGACATCAAGATCAAGAATGGGAGTATGTTCATTCTAAACAATTTCATAACTGTTAGCAATTCAACGATTGAATAATATCACTTGCAAAAATACCTCTTGAAAACGTTTATCAAGCTAGAACCTCTATTGTTAAAATCTGGGTTATGTTTTTATATTTTTTTATGAAAATATTCAAGAGAGAAATAGTTCAAATGAAGTATATTTTCTATGAAAATGTTATCAAAGATTACGATTCAATTGATCTCTTTTGAAATATCTTCCTTTTCTTATTTTGATTTCACCGTTTCTCCATTTCATTTGCCCACCTCGCCATATCTTCTATTCACCTTGCCCTCATATCTTTTATCCTCTCCTGTTCAATTATTTTGTTTCCCCCCTTTTTTTTAACTCTTCCTTATCTTCTTTCCCCTCCTTTCTTTCTCTTTCATCTACCCATTTGTCCATCTTTTCGTACTTCATCATGAAACACTACTTCTCTTCTTCCACCCCATTCTATTTATTTCTTTCTTCCCTTTAATAGCTCTTCCCTTTTCTTCTTTCTCTGTTCTCTTTCACTTTCTCTTTTATCTGCCCATCTGTCCATTTTGTCACAGCATCATTTAACTCATCTTCTGTTTCTCACTCCTCCTATTCCTTTTATATTTTCTTTGTTAATTCTTCCCTTCATTGTTTCTCCTCATTTCTTTCTCTTTCATCTACCCATCTGTCCATCTTGTAACATCGTGCAACTCTTCTTCCCATTTTTCCAACCTCTCTTTATTCATTTTAATCTTTCTCGCTGTTCATTTCCCCATCTCTTCTTTCCCTCTCTTTCTCTTTCATCATCCCATCTATCCATCTCTTTCATCATCCCATCTATCCATCTTGTCACAGCTCCATTTGACTCTTCCCTTCTTCCCTCCCTCCTATTCCTTTTCATTCCTTTGTTCCCTCCATTTCTCTTTCAATCAACCCATCAGCTCATCATGTTATAGCTCCAATTGACTCTTCACTTCCACCCCTTGTGTGGATTTGTACGTTCTCCCCAGTCCCCAAAACTCTTTTATTCTACATGACATGTATTGTTTTTCTTAGATTTTTTGTTTCTCTTTCACCCATTCATCTGTCATCTAATCATAGCTTCTCATATTCCCCTCCTAGTCCTTTTCGTCTCATCTCTGTTAACTTCTTCTGTCTTCTCTGCACCCTCCCCCCCCCCCCCCCCCCCCCCCCCATTTTGGCGTTCTCACTTTCATCCGGTGCCAGTGGGTGATTAGCTGCGCACTTCAGAAGCACTAACTTCCACTAAGTGATTCCTGTTTGGATATGAGCTCATGAATTAAAGATGGCTTTTGTAGAGGGAGTATCGGCGTTACTAAAAATTGTAATTGAAAATAAATGTATTGCATTTTGTGAAACTCGACTCTTGAAACTGTATTTAACCTCTATGCACTTGATTATGCATAGATATCTGCACAGACTTGATCAGACCCTATTTTCACGGTTCATTTAATTTGCCTATGAAATTGATATATATTGTTTCATTACGAAAGTATTCATATGATATTAAAGGGATCTAATAACTCTATTGAAATGTGGAGAACAAAATTATGAAGGGTTGATAAGATGTGTATTTCTGTGATCTTATAATTATATAAGTCCACTGAATGAAGTGTGCAAATTATATGGTAAACGAATGTCATATGACCGAGTAATGAGCGAAAATGCAAAGAGATCATTTGCTAACTCATTGCACTAACTGTGTACACAGTTGAAATTCTCCCATGGAGACTTTCAAATCCGAACACTTCAATCATTGATATCTTTAGAACGATAGAGAAATTCTGAAAACAGAAATCTGTCCCATGCTTCTATTGGTAATACGAATACATTACATCGAGATACGTGAGAACCGCTAGAGTTCTAAGTAATTTGTGTAGATTTTGTACAATTATGTTAATAGATCATTTTTACCTATTATTTCAAATATACAACTCATGGAATGTATGAATGACCAATCGTGCATTTCCAATTAAATATATGCATGTGTATTCAGTGACTAGGGTAAATCAGAAGTTAAAATTTTTATTTTATGAAGTTCAATGTTTTTTTCTCCTTTTCCTATAACACATGTTTATTGAGTTCTTTATTTTTCAAACAAGTTCAGTTTTTGACAAAGCAAAACACCATTAACTACTTTATCGAGAAAGTATCTTATAAATCTATCTAGATATATGCAGTTGTGCAATATACAGATAAATTAGTTTACAATTATATACACATTTGTATTGTACTATGTTCTTATTCAATTGATGTAATTTTTTTTCATACATATTCATTATGTTTCTTGAAAGAGCTCTGTTTAGGATTTTTTTTTTTTTTTTTACTTTGGTGGTAGATTTAAAATATATTTTTAAGAGAATTATCTAGACTAGTAGCCTAGTAGCTATAAAAAGGAAATAATTAATGATTTTTTGTGCGAGGGCAGTCTATTGCACTCAGCGTGCAGCCACGTCAGGTACTATTGAACTCGCTACTTCGTAGCTCGTTCAATAGTACCTGACGTGGCTGCACGATTCGTGCAAATAGACGTGCCCTATCGCACTCAAAATCATCAATTATTTCCTTAATAATTTGCTTTGTTTTACCTTTACATTTACATAGTAAACTGTTCCAAGTCTCTATTCTCTTATTTTTTTTATATAACGTTCTGATTATGATTATGCATTTCTTCATTATAATATGCAATTCGAAGTGAAAATCACAGTTACTGATAATCAACAACTCCGGTGAAGGGTGGTCTGTATTTCTTGGTTTATCACGATAATGTTATATTGTGTTTTTTCTATCATGCATACATATTTATGGTGCTTCCATTTGTGTTTGTTATTCATTTCAATGCCTCAATCAAGTAAAAATAACTGGTAAAGTGTACACCATAATTTATGCAAATAAAACAAATTGCACTTCATGCTGTATATTTTGCATGTTACTAACATAAATTATATAATACAATAAAAACAGATTGCTACAAATTCTGCTTAAATATAAAAATGTGTGATGATAATAGTCATGAAACTGTGTGTTTGTGTGTGTGTGTGGGTGGGGGGGGGGGGAAACATGTTTATGCGCGAGCAATTATACTTGTGTGTTGACTATCCATTTTGACTTTAGGGGAATACACATTTTTTACAAGCCATGGCTTTCACAGGTTACACTTTTAATTGATTTCATTTCCGAGTAAATGAAAATGGAAAACATAAATGATGATCAGAAGATGGGTTTCTGCAGCTTTTGAAAATAGCAATTTATAAACAAAATCGAATATTTTTCTTTTGACGAAATAATATAAGTTTCGTGTTTATCAATCAATCCCGGCCGTTTGAAATTTACCCCAAATTGTAGCTTTTTGACGATTTTTTTGTTCTCTCCATAAAGAAGCTTAAATTATTACGATAACCCCAAAATACTGTACAACATTGATAAATGACAATTCAATGAGATTTGAATGGAACAGGTTAACGTAGAGTTTTTCGAATGTCCACAAAAGATGTAGAATGATTGGAGATAGGAAAAAAAGCGAGACCAGCATGTATAATCCTCTTATCATAACCATCAAACATGAGAGAAAACGCATTGAAAATCATCTAGGTTACGCCATTCTCAGATTTATTTTGTCTCGGAGCGTATGTGTTTGAAAGTACTTGCTCGTATCTTATTTCCAACATTAATTCATTGGAGGAAATGCTGTAGGAAGTGAAAGGAGACGATCATCTGAAAACGTTTTTAGAGCTCCAGCAGCTATTTAAAGCTTTCGTATAATAAAAAGAAGGAACAAAAACACTGTCCATTATTAACTCCGCATCATGCATATTATACAAAATACAAAATTATGTAGACCGAAAATCAGTCCCTGTTCAGACGGTTGTTACCATGAGAATGCGTCTGGTTCTACTATTAAAACCGCCTTCATCATGAAGTCAGATTTATAAAAGAAAACCAAATTTAGAGCTGGTTATTTCTGATTAGCGATATTATGTGCGACTTTAAACACAATGCCATATGACGAAACGTGTAGAGCTGGATTGTTGTATTGATGATTTTAATACAAATCACTAATTATGAAATAATAATCATCATGAAAGATGAAAGACAACAATTATTAAACAAAAAACAAAAAATATAGCCGATGATTCTTCCACTTAGACTGCATATGGCTCCACCTATGAAGTCAAGATTTATAAAAGAAAACCCCATTTAGAGTTCATGGTTATTAATTATGTGCGACTTCAAACACAATTCAATTACGTGAGGAAATCTGTCAAGTTGTTTATTGATGATTACGATAAACAAAACTAATTATGAAATAATAATCGTAACGATAAATGAAAGACAATGAAATCTAACCGCACATAATATTATAGACGCGGTATAATGATGCATGTGAGAGATTAATAGGAAAGAAACGTGTATGAATTGCAGAGGACGAGATGGAAACAAAACATAGAAATATGGACATACAGACAGATAGATAGACAGACAGACAGACGGTCAAACAAACATACATACATGACGAACATCCATACATACACACAAAAACAAGTGGTCAAACACACATGCAGACATACATACAAACATAATGACAGACAAACGAAGCACACGAAAAAAAAACAGATGGAGAGATGAAAGTTGACTACATGTCAGCTAAAGGTCAGCAATTATAATATTGCAACCATTATGCAATTTGAATCGAGAACTAGATGTAAAAGAGATCCCCTATAAAAGCCTCTTCGCAACATGTTGATGATGCGTCCATTGATGGACGTGGTGGTGTTGATACGTGAGGTAGTAACGTTGACCGTTGTCGGTTATCCGAACCCGATCAGCCCTGGCACAGACAGACAGACGGTCAAACAAACACTTCTGACAGACATATAGACACTGTATAGACGGACAGACAGACAGACAGACAAACATACATTCAACGGACGGACAATCAAACAACATACAGACACACATACATACATACAAACGAACAAACAAACACAAAACATACAATTAGACATACACAATGCATACAAACAGAAAACAAACAAACAAACATTTAGATGGAGAGATGAAAGTAGACTATATAGCTAAAGGTCAGCAATTATGATATTACACCATTATGCAATCTGAATCGAGAACTTATAGGTGTAAAAGAGAACCCCTATAAAAGCCTCTTCGCAACAACAATTATGATGATGCGTCCATTGATGGACGTGATGGTGTTAATACGTGAGGTAGTAATAGTTGCTCGGTGTCAGTTATCCAAACCCGATCATCCCCGGCACGACGCTCGGCTGGAGGTGGGTCATGGAGTCCTCATCGAGTACCCACTCGTCCACGCCTCACGCTCCTTTATTCCGACTCGGGTTTCTCATTCACGACATCGATCTCCACTTCCAGGAAGATACACGCGTTGACAGCCGCGCCGGAAGCAGTTTTGGATTGGGGGGGCAAAACCCTAAGGGGGCTCACGATTTATGTGTTTAGGGGCTCATGCCCAACCGCACTCACAGGGTTGCCAACTTTGACCCAAAGGTGAGAGTGAGACATTGCTAGGATATATAGCGACTATAAGCCTGAGGGAGCGAAGTGACTGAGGAGAGTCCCCCTCCCACGGTAGGGAGCTTCCCGGGGGGAGCTATTGCATTTTGGGACTTGAAATTGTGCAATCTGGTGAATAAAAACATGATCCAACAACATAGCGTACAGCCAAAAATGAGTCCCGAGGGAGCGAAGCGTCCGAGGGCTGAGGCAGAGCCAGAGGGGGAGGGTTTGGGAGGGGGTATCCCCCTCCCACGGGGAAGATTTTGCATATACTTGAAATGGTGCAATCTGGTGCATAAAAACATAAACCATATGCCACATTTGTATGATCCAACATCATATAGCTTACAGCCCAAAATGAGTCCCGACGGGAGCGAAGCGACCGAGGGATGGGGCAAGGCCAGAGAAGGAGGGTTTGGGAGGGGATATCCCCTCCCACGGGAAAGATTTTGCATTTATATACTTGAAATGGTGGGATCTGGTGCATAAAAACATAAACCATATGCACATTATGTATAATCCAACAACATCGCTTACAGCCCAACATCGGTATCCCGATGGAGCGAAGCGACCGAGGGCTGGGGCAGAGCCAGAGGGGGGGGGGGGGGGGGGGGTATCCCCCTCCCACGGGAAAGATTTTGCATTTATATACTTGAAATGGTGCGATCTGGTGCATAAAAACATATGCACATTATGTATAATCCAACAACATAGCTTAAGCCCGGCGCAGACAGAGCCGACTCGACCCGATCCGACTGGTTTTCAGTCAGGTTCGCTAAGTCGGAGCCGAACCAACGTGTTGAATCGGCTTCGAATAACCTCCGACTGGCACTTGACTGGCAAAACCGGAGTCCTGAGGCAGCGCATACTGAGTTAATCAGGCTGAAAACCAGTCGGATCCGACTGGTTTTAATCAGGCTAGAATTGGGCCTGGTCGGTCGGAGCAGATTTATCGTGTTGAATCGGCCCCAACTGGCATCCGACTGTCTCTCGACTGGCAAAATGAGTGTCGCGAGGCACTAAAAACTGAGCCGATCGGAATGACAACCAGTCGAGTCGGCTCTGTCTGCGCCGTGCATTACAGCCCAAAATCGGAGTCCCGAGGGAGCGAAGCGACCGAGGGCTGGGGCCGGGCAGAGCCAGAGGGGGAGGGTTTGGGAGGGGGTATCCCCCTCCCACGGGAAATATTTTGCATTTATATACTTCAAATGGTGCGATCTGGTGCATAAAAACATAAACCATATGCACATTAGATATAATCCAACAATACAGGGTGTCTCATAAAGAATGCAACACCTACGATCGTTAATTTCATCAACACCATCGACTAAATGTCATTGTTCTTTTTTATTTGATTGAGTAGAACATTCTTTTTCCAACAAAATGATACCATAAGCATTGATTTTGGGTAGGGCGTTTGGATCCTAGGGCCATTCTTCTGGGGCAATGTCGTTTCCAAAATTTGCTACTTTTTTCGTCTCCAGCGATCCTCGAAACACTGAGGCATTCTCGCCCTACGGCCTCCCATAGAATTAGCTGTACAGAATAAACGCATGACTGCTTTCCCTTTGATAAGGATTGTCTTCTTTATCAAAGGGAGAGCAGTCATGCGGTTTTTTCTGTCTATGGGAGGCCGTGGGGCGAGAATGTCTCAGTGTTCAGAGGAACGCTGGAGACGAAAAAGAAGCAAATTTAGGAAACGACATTGCCTCAGAAAAATGGCCCTAGGATCCAAACGCCTTACCCAAAATAAATGCTTATGGTATATCATTTTGTTGGGAACAGAATGTTCTACCCTATCAAACAAAAAACAATGACATTTGGTCGATGGTGTTGATGAAATTAACGATCGTAGGTGTGCATTCTTTCTGAGACACCCTGTATAGCTTATCCTACAGCCCAAAATCGGAGTCCCGAGGGAGCGAAGCGACCGAGGGCTGGGGCAGAGCCAGATGGGGAGGGTTTGGGAGGCCCAGGGGTATCCTCTCCCATTTAGTGCAATTTGGTGCACGTCACACAAACAGCCATAGCAATTAATAACAGCCTACACAGGAACTACGTGGACCGTACAGAAAACCCCACCCCAGACATATTATGCAATTTACACAACACCAACACTGAGATTATTTGTTTGCGCGCGAAGCGCGCCGCGAAAATTTTAAATAGAATGTATAACTAAGTTTTTAAACGTTGGAATTCACAAGTATTGGCTGATAATATCGATTTTTTTCTTTTCCCTTTTCTTTCTTTCTTTCTTTTCTTTTTTTTCTTTTTTTTTTTTTTGAGGGGGGGGGGGGGGGCTTTTTGGGGGGGCAAAAACGCGTTTTGCAAAAACGCGTTTTGCCCCCCCACTTTTTGGATTGGGGGGGGGGGGGGGCGGCCGCCCCCCTGCCCCCCCACTTCCGGCGCCTATGCGCGTTGATATCCTTCAACGATGATGAATACAATGAAGGAGAGAGTACATAATACACAATTAAGATATTAAAGGGGACATTTATTTATTTATTCATTTATTTATTTATTTGTTTGTTTGATTATTTATTAATTAATAACACAAATAAACCGAACAAACTTATAAAAACGCTGGTGTGATTAATTGATTTATTTGTTGATGTATCTATCATTTATTCATTTATCTATCTATCTATCTATCTATCTATCTATCTATCTATCTATCTATCTATCTATCTATCTATCTATCTAGCTAGCTAGCTAGCTTTCTATCTATCTATCTATCTATATATCTATCTATCTATATATCTATCTATATATCCATCCATCCATCCATCCATCCATCCATCCATCCATCCATCCATCCATCCACCATCCACCCATCCATCCATCCATCCATCCATCCATCCATCCATCCATCCATCCATCCATCCATCCATCCATCCATCCATCCATCTATCCATCCATCCACCCATCCACCCATCCATCCATCCATCCATCCATCCATCCACCCATCCACCATCCACCCATCCACCCATCCACCCATCCATCCATCCATCCATCCATCCATCCATCCATCCATCCATCCATCCACCCATCCACCCATCCACCCATCCACCCATCCATCCATCCATCCATCCATCCATCCATCCATCCATCCATCCACCTATTTAATTTATTTATGCCATTTTCTTCAGTCTCTTCAGTGTAAACTGCTTCTTAAAATAGCTCTTGGATGTCAAAGGCATCAGCGGTCTTGAGTTGTAGGGCGTATTGATGTTCATGTTTAATCTCCTAACGCGGGGGCGTGGCCGAGGTACTCTGGCTCCACCCTATAATGGCTAGTGGCCACACCAGTCTCAGTGGCGCAGCTCCGGGGGGGGGGGGGGGGGGGGGGGGCTCGGGGGCACGGGGGCACGTACCCTCAGTAATTTGACAAAAGAAAACAATCCTTATACTTTAGGGGACAATCTCTGTAAAAATACAGAAATACGTAAGGTGTGCCCCCAACCAATGTGAGTGCCCCCGATTAGTCCGGCCACGCTACGCCATTGAACATCGTTCATTAAAACCCTTATGAACATCTTGCAAATGTTCTACAATTCATCGAGAACCATATCGACGACTCGTAAGGTGTGCCCCCAATAATCATGATAATCCTCAATAATGTGAGTGCCCCCCCCCCCCCCACGATTAGTCCGGCCACGCTACGCCACTGTACACTAGGTCTAATAAAAATCGGTATGAATTTCCTGTATAGATGTTTTACAATTCATCGAGAACCATCTCGACGGACGTATCGACGACGGCTAATTATATACGCTACTTAATCCCGACTCAAGTCTCCCCATCCACCACGACATCGACCTCTGTTTCCAAGAAGATACATCAAGTGATATCCGTCACATAATATTCCATCCAAGTTAAGCCTCTCGGTGCTATGTCCCCAAAATGACTTTGAAATATTACACATTATGTCACGTATGTGTGCAGACATTTGCTAAATGAAATTATCGAGGCGTTTGAGGGGCAGGGTATAGGTATATAAAACTATTTTGCAAACTCGTGGATAGTTTATACTATTCAATTGTCTAGATAGTAACATTATGATATTTTAAATGGCAGCTACATTTGACATACAACAACACAATAATCATAATTGATATTATTAGCTATAAATCCGTATATCATTCTTTGGACAGTGTAGTAGAGCGTGGTAATACTGATTGGGGTAGCACGCGAACTATAGGGGGCACGTGTATCCCCCCCCCCCCCCCCCCCCCCCCCCCCACCCCCGTCGCTACACCACTGTGAGGATGTGAGGAGGTTACACAACCCCATGACCCATTTAAACACATCTTAGTGTCGTGAATATAATAGATGGTAGAATATTTGTAACTAGTATGTGGCAAAGCGTCTCTTCGAGATCATGATCATCGCAGAAATAAATATCGCTCAAAGTGCGTACAAACATTATGCGTGATTGACTCATCGAAAAGTTTTTCTCGCGATTGGGTTATAGAGCGCAATATGGATTTAGACGCCATCTACAGTACATTGGAGATATATATAGATCCATCCGTTTGGCTTCGAGACATAATTATCATTTTAAACACACCTTTCAATGTCAATTTCAATTTAGCCTAGATATATAGATGTCCTATCTGTCATGATTTCCTGTAGGTATTTGAATCGTGCGATGTACCCTCTTGACCTGTCAAAGTGATGCTGAATGGATACTCGAGTACAATATCCCAACCATGGCATCACGATCTCACCTTCCGAGAAGATAGTTACATCCATTGTCAAATGATACCTTGGGGGTGTTTCACAAAGATCCTAAGTTGAACTTAACTCTAAGTTGGACTTAGAAACTATGGAAAGCTGTAAGTTTATTTTAAACAATTTTGTAAAATATCTTTTAAAAGGCATAAAATGTTGATTCAAATCATTTATATTTTCTATTATCAGGGGGATTTCATGTTTTTTTTTCATGTAAAATGTATGAAAAGTCTAAAATACTTGCATTTTTGCTTTTGATTATATTTTATTTTAAGGGTACAAATGGCTTTCCATACTTTTTAAGTCCAACTTAGAGTTAAGTTCAACTTAGGATCGTTGTGAAACACCCCCCTTCACATGAAAGAACACATTTATCGATGAACTGGAGAAGCAGAGAAACAATGGACATAACAGTAGTGTAGGATGGTATTTGTTTCCCCGTCTCAATGTCAAGATCATTTACATTCTAATTATTATACGTGAAGGTGATCTGGATCCGCGAAAACAAACACTTCCGTGCATAAAATAGGTCTTTTGATTATTGGTATACGGAAAAAGGTTTTCCCCTTAGACATAATTGGTAAAGATTTATTCTGAATGGTTCGTTGTTTATTCTGGAACATTTTTCTTCTTCACGAAATAACCAACAAAAAGTGCAGGTGACCATGTTAGGAAAACTACCTTATGCACTTGACCTATAGGAAATAATTATCTACTCTACATCATTTTTAAATACAGATATTCATAAATAACAAATACATTACCTATGAATGAGAGGGACTATAGTCATTTTAGTGGCCCGCATTGCGTTTTTATTTGACAGTTTGGACAGTTTAGGAAGTTATTTATTTCCCAGTCTCAATATCAGGATAATTTACATTCTAATTACTCGAAGGTGATCTGGGTCTGCAAGCCAAAAACAAACACATCAGTGCAGAAAATAGACCCTATTGATTACTGGTATATACGAAAAGGTTTTCCCTTATAACATAATTGTTTAAAAGATTTATTCTGGATGGTACATTGTTTAATCTGGACCAGACAGATGTTAATGAAATATCCACAACAGTGAAAGTGACTATGTTAGGAAAACTACTTAACACCTATCTATAAAGTGTCAGATATTGCACAAACTGACATTTGAGACCTCAATCCTATATCAATATCATTGTAAAAGAGAATTGAAAGATTTGTGAAAGTTTGAAAGAAAACGAACACTGTTAACCTAGTGAAAAAACGAATATTGAGTTCATATTTTATCACCGAATACTGATGGTCTGTTGTAGATTTGTTGCAGTAAAAATCATCCGTTTGATCTTGACGATTGTATACAGCTACAGCCGGTACGGAATTCATGGAATTTGCGCACGCTAGGCTCAAAGTTCAGTGGGTCGGGAACATTTCTCACGCGCGCTGGCAGGACTTGTTCAGCGACGACAATTGTACTTTTTATCAAAACCGTTAGCTAACGTTTTTTAAATAATGATTTTCAATGATAATTATTTTCATACTAAAACCGAACCCTATTTTATTCTTCTCTTACCATAAGCTAAACAACACGGCAGAAGAGAAACGAGGAAGCTCCAAGTATTTTTCGTGGAGTTAGACACTTTACCTGTGTCACTTTAAGGGGGACTAAACATTTTTAGGGGCCCTTATTATTACGATGTCTTATATTTGAGAACACTCGACGACATTAAAGGAACTAAAGAATACAACGTATTTTGGCACTTATTCCATAGTTGATGACTTGTAAACTAGGTCTGCCGAAAAAAAACTCCATGAAAATAAACACAGTAGTGATTTTAGGCTAATTTTCTGATGCCAAATCTCACTTAGCAGCCAGTTTACGCCCCGCCCACATTTAGGGTCCAAAATAAGCAGCGTGATTGACATGTGATTGACATGTGATTGACATGTGATTGACAATTCATCGGCTTACGTCATCTAGAGAATTTAGAGAGGCGTCGTGTACAGATACTATGGGGCGAAGTTCTTTAGATGACGTCACACTTTGGCGATTTAAAAGGGGCGTTCCCAGGACAATTAGATATTTACTAATTACCCCAAAATTGATTGACTTCATGGGAAATTACTGCCAAATTCCTTTTCTTGAGGAAAAATTACTTATAGAGAGCCCAATTGTGAAAATTAGGCCATCTAGACGCTGTAGTTCCTTCAACAAATTTTCTTTCAAATTTGATTTGCTTATGTTATTCGCAGGTTTTTTTTAAAGCAGAAGGACACAATTTTATTAAATCTATTGTATATTATATTTAACATAACCTGCAATATATTAGAAGTGCCATATATTTAGATGTATGTAAGTATGACAAGAAAACAAGAAGACATTTATGCTTCAAGAAATGAATACATGGAACAGTTATCAAATAGAACAAACACACGAATTAATACATACTCGTTATCATGGTTAGCTTACGTCATACAAACACGACGACAAAATGTCAAATTAACATGCAAACATACATCATTCTCATCGTATACAAACATACAAGACTACAAGTACCAAATTAACATGCGAACATACATACACATAGAATGACAAACGAACGAACGCACACACACACTCACATACATACACGCACACACGCATACACCCACACACGCACACACGCATACATATACAGATATACAGATACACACATATATACACACACACACACATGCACACACACACACACACACACACACACACACGCACACACACGCACACACACGCACACACACGCACACACACGCACACACACGCACACACACGCACACTCACGCACACACACGCACACACACGCACACACGCACACACACGCACACACACGCACTCACACGCTCACACACGCACACACACGCACACACACGCACACACACACACACACACACACACACACACACACACACACACACACACACACACACACACACACACACACACACACACACACACACACACACACACACACACCCTCACACACGCACACACGCACATACATACATACATATACATACACACATAATGAAAGTTACACAGAAAGATACCCAATTTATGAAAGGTCCCTGCATAAATATATAAAATGTTTCCTTTTTTCTGAAGCAGCGTGGAGTATCTACTTTGCATCTGATCTTGTAGCAAATCATGATCATGTTTCGAGTTTCCCTGAACACTTTGAACCGTTATTTCTAGTCAGGAAGAGCTATACCTATCGAATACCTCTAATGAAAATGTCAAGGATCCGAAGGGGGTTTCTTTTCTCAAACATGAAGTAGGTTTCGGAAACGAACTATTACGTAATTGCCATTTTGTCAATTATAATGTTCCCATTCTTTTATAAATGAGGGCGCACGGGCCAAGGTTGGGGAAAACACCTTTCGTGGATTAATTTTATGTCTCATTTTCCCCCCTATGAGAAGTAAGGTTCCGGGGACTGGATATCATGTAATTCACTTATAAAATGTCAAATGTTGTTCGGGCGCGGACCATTGTTCGGGAAAAGAGTTTCTTTGATTATTTGTTGGTTTGCTTATTTTTCTTTCTCTGTGCGATGTTTGTTTTGAAGAATTTTATGCGTGCGATCGAGGCGGGGCAAGGGGGTTGCATCCCCCTCGAGTTTTGAAAACGGCGATATTCGGGCAAAGAGCACCCTAAATCCGGGCAAAAGCATGTCATATTTAGCCAAAATTATTATTTTTAAACAACAGCATATAATTATAACAATTTCGCTCAGCTAAGTGGTGAGAACTTATTGTTGTTGTTTTCTTGCCAGGTGAAAAACGGGATAGATTGTAATCGGGCAACAGAACTCTCAGCCTCCTGGCAAAAAAAAAAATGCCCACACGCCCATGTTTCGAATCGTACTATGTACATGTATGTCTACTTTTTTAACAACTTTACTTTCTTCTGTTCCTTGTATATAAATGCGGAAGCGGGCCAATGGTTCGAGAATACATAGGTCTATCTCATTAATGTTGTCGATTTTGAATTTCGACAACTAGCTATCTTATGAAATAATGTTTACCAATTATGTTCCCATTCTATAAATGAGGGTAATTTGATAATTCGACTTCAGACGTGCAGTTGAACTTTGATCGTGACGTACGTAAAACATGAATGTTTTTGTGTGCATAAAGTGTGCTTGACACGTATATCATGTAGGGTACAATTGCAATAAATCCGTTATACGGTTCCTTCATCTATTTTTTATCTCTCTAATATAGGATTTCTCGGTCAATTTCGTAAGTTGGCCACACAAATTCATTTTATGTTTATTCAATTTCGCCGATTCTGTCACCGCAGCTGTTATTTTCGTTCAAATTCGTTTATTAGCATTTGAATTCATAAAACGGTCATTCAAAAACATTTTGTTTTCATTCGAATTAAAACGTGTTTCTTTTTCGTAAAGTTTGCATTCAATTTAAAGCGAGACGATTTGCGATTACGTAATAACGCCTTCCCTGAATTCAAATTCGTTTCTTTGCATACAATTTCACAAGTTTTGCAATCAAAATAAACACGTTAATCATGTCAATCTCACCCAGTGTTATCATATAACCAGATAACCCCGCTAGCTTAGTTCCATGCTAAATCCATTTCAAATTATACGGTTTAGTAAGCAACAAACATTTTTACTTGTCCTCACTAAATCAACACTATTTAGCAACTGAACGATCATGTGTTAAAGGCATATATGCGTGGGTTATAAAGGGTAGTCAGCAAATTCCAACTCGACTCCACCGTAATCTCTCGAGGTAAACTCACGATATGTGTTGGATCGATCGAAGAGAGGTGCTTCGAAATATCTGAACAAAGGCCTTCTTATGAAATTGCATGCAGCAAAAAAATTTCTCACGCTGTCAGTCCTAGGCATCAAACGGCGGCACTTTGAAGTCGGTTGCGGTTAAGCGTGTTACGTGATATTTTCGCTCGTAAACATCTCTGATGGATCTCCATTCGACTAGTACAAACATTCCGAACGCGACTATTTTTGATGCATTTTTGACTCGGGTATTCGGAAGTGGGACAGTTTGCGATCGCTACTTATAAATGAGCCAATGGAGATTACGTACCGTGCGTAAAAGTGCGCAAGATGGATCCACGCGTCTAATAACCCACGCATATATGCCTTTAATTAGTATATACGTAGCCACATCATCGATATAGAATAAGCATGAAACTAAGCTACTGTCTTTTATGAATATGCCCTGATATAAGTGCATGTAATGCAAAGTATGTGTTTAGAGTTGTATTGTTGGAGTGGCGTATACCATCCTGGGACATCACGGGGGGGGGGAGGGTCAATACTCTATACATTGCTTTATTTTCATGTTTTTTATCATTTATTCGGTGGTCATGATCTCTTTTATGCCATTTATATTTGTGTAAATTATATGTAGTCTTTATTTAAGATGTTAAGAACAAACTATGAGTATAAGCTCAATCACAATCATAATCTGAATCTGAATCACAATCACAATCTGAATCATAATCACAAGCACATTTACGATCATGATCATTGTTACTGTATGTGATCGTGATCGTGATCGTGATTGTAATTGAGATGGTGATTAAGATTGTGACTGAGATGATAATTGTGACTGTGATCACGATCGTGATTGTGAATGTGATTCAGTGTGATGGTGATTCAGATTTTGATGTGATTATGATTGTGATTGAACTTATACTCATAGATTGTTCTTAACATGTTCAATACAGAATAAATATAACATACACAAATATAAATGGCTTCAAAGAGATTACGAACATCGAATAAATTATCAAAAACAAAACCAAACATAAAAATAAATGTATAGAGTATTGATAACCCCCCCCCCCCCCCACCACCATAATGTCCCATTGTGGTACGCCACTCCAATACATACAACTGTAGTCTGTAAACACACACTTTGTATGCACTTATATCATTGCATATTCATAAAAAGACACTTTTTCTTAGTTCCATGCTAATTCTATATCGATGATGTGGCTATAGGTTATATCTACTTAACACATGATCGTTCAGTTGCTAAATAGTGATGATTTAGTGGGTATACACCATGGGCGTAAATACTTACGTAACACCTATTCATCAGGGGGGGATGAATGAATACATCATCCCCCCCCTGTTGAATGAGTATCAATGACAGATTTACGCCCATGGTATACACCCCTAGTTAAGACAAATAAAATGTTTGTTGCTTACCAAACCGTACAATTTGAAATGGATTTAGCATGGAACTAAGCTTGCGGGGTTCTATATATGATCATACTGGGTGAGATTTACATGTTTAATTTGTTTGCAAAACGTGTGAAATTGTATGCAAAGAAACGAATTTGAATTCACGGAAGACGTTATTACGTAATCGCGAATCGTCTCGCTTTAAATTGAATGAAAATTTTACGAAAAAGAAACAAGTTTTAATTCGAATGAAAATAAAATGTTTTTGAATGATCGTTTTATGAATTCAAATGCTAAAAAACGAATTTGAACGAAACTAACAGCTGCGGTGACAGAATCGGCGAAATTGAATGAACATAAAATTAATTTGTGTGGCCAACTTACGAAATTGACCGAGAAATCCTATAGTAGGCTTGTTAAGGGGTCCGTGACTGCATTTTGGGGTACGATTGTTTTACTTGGCACACATATTCCTTGGATCAAAAGAAAACAAATCATGCAAATTAGGCCTAATTTCCATAATTTATGCAAATTTATTCATGAAAATGGGATATTCTATGAAAATGGTGTTTTCATATTCCTTGGATCAAAAGGAGAAAATTCATCTACAGAGACACACTGTATAATTTATATGCAAATTAGGCCTACTTTCCATAATGTATGCACATTTATTCATAGGAATGGGATATTCTATGAAAATGGTGTTTTTATTGAAAAACTTGAGACAATAACTTTGGAAATAAATGGTCTAGGGTAAATCAAGGCCAGTGGATCAATCTAGCAGATTATTTTAACCTTTAATGGCCATCTAGTCCCTCAAATCCAAGATGGCCGCTGGCAGGAATGTTAAATTCTGTATATTTTGTCTTACTTTTGAATTAATCATGGTACAAACATGTGTGATGTGTCTATTTTAACAATTGTTTGGATGTCTGAATCAATTTTGGATCCATCCTTGAAACAAACTAAGAAGAATTATCATAAGAAGCACACTTTATAGATGTTAATTAGACAAATTTGCATAATGTATACATTAGAACACAAATGTGATATATTATGAAATTGTAGTCTTTATGTAAATAATTGGTGTTTTAACTTATGCAGTTGATGAACTATAGGTAGGTCAAAGTAAATAATTTTAGCAGGTTATTGTCAGCATTGGCAGTCATCTTGTCTCATGAATTCAATGTGGCCGCCACAGGAATGTTAAAATTCAAGTATTTCAATGAAGACAATAATATCATAATAAATTACATATCACTAATAATGGAAATAATAAATGTTTTTGAAACCACTATTATCTGTTTTGACTGATCACTGGAGACTACCATGTTTTCCAACTGTACCATATGAAACATCATCTGACCTTGCACTGACAAAAGCGGGTAACGTAACCTCTGACATAGCAGCAGAGTCAACAACAGCGGTTGCATAACCCACTTTTGTTAGTGCACGCTCAGATGCACTCAGATGACGTTTCGCATAGTACCGTTGGAAAACATGGCAGCTTCCAGTGGTCAGTCCAAAACATTTATAATTTCCGTTATTAGCGATAGGAAATATACGACTAGAAGTGACATGAATCATGCACTTATCAGTAACAGCAAGGGAACATTCCAGCGTTTCATTTCCGTAATTTTTTCCATTATTTTAATTAAATATCACATTTATTTCACAATATTATTGTTTGATAAAAATGGGCGAAACTTTCTGCCGGGCGCCCGTTTGTGTTAAAGGGATAGTACAGTTTGGATCAAAGTGAAATTTAGTAACCAAAACCTGCACCATAACATTACAAACACATAGTTATAACTCCACCATGCTCGAAAGGTACGGTATAAGAAATTACAAACGATAAAGTAAAAAGCCAGTTATCATTCAAAAAGAGCCGTTAAAACACATAAGGGCGCTCTTTAAAAAAGCATTGGTTTTAACCGTTTTTTTTATTTTGAAATTGTGCATGTGATGTTTTGTGAAAATAATGATCAAAATAGAGAGATCATCAAAAGCTATTCAAAAACCTCTTTTATAGTTTTTTGAAAAAGTGTATTTTATATTTTTTTCTTAAATCATCGAATTTATGTGTGATCCCACATTTATTGATATTTCAGCTGTTTCTGATCCGATTTTGATCAAATAAAGTTGTTTCTGTCATTAAAGTTGTATGCTGTTTCAAATTTGACACACAGTTTGTCATAATCTCACAATCTTTTTTTCTTGAATCGCCCTCTATACCATAACTCACCTATCCATTTAAAGGCTGTCATATGAATGAAAACATTGAGCGACTTTTATGTTTTCTACCTTTCAAGCATGGTTGAATAATGACAATTAGTTTTTAGTAATAACTTATACGTGTATTCGGTTTAACCAGAACTGTTCTATCCCTTCAACTCATTTGAAGAAACAAAATAATTTTGATATTACGAATTCAGTAAGAGGATTGTGGAGAAGGTGTTTGATTAACCGCAAAATAACATTCAGAATAAGAACTATTCGGAATAAGAACGCTTTTGATTAATCAGTATGTGCATATTGGGAAATAATTCGTATAAGTGGTAGAGGTGTGTGCATGTGCGTGTGGTTGTTTAAATGTGTTTCCTTTATTTGTATTAATTGTAATAATTTGTATTAATTGTATTTTTGTATCACTAAAATTCACCAACACATGCAAACACACACACACACACACACACACACACACACACACACACACACACACACACACACACACACACACACACACACACACACACACACACACACACACACACACACACACACACACACACGCACACGCACACGCACACGCACACACACACACACACACACACACACACACACACACACACACACACACACACACACGCACATACACACACACACACATACACACAAACACACATTAATATACAGTAGATCATGACATGCAAGCAAATAAAAATACACATAATGTCTGGTATTCATTTCATTTCTTTTTCTGTTTTTCTTTACTACCTCATAATACCTATAGATTGTCGTTTCTTTCTCAGGCAGAGCAATACTCATTCTTCTACAAAATCCATTTAAATTCCTGTCGGTAAGTCTTTGTTATATCGTAATTTTATTTATTTTACCATGTTTATTGATCAGTGGAATCGTGAACCGTGTTTCTTCCAATCAGGCTAGGTCGTAAGTATATCAGTTATCATTTTCACACTTAATTACAACTAATGCAATCAATTTGATTGAAATAAAGAGCACGCATTTATATAACTGCATAATTTATTTGTTTGGAATTGCAATATAAATAATTGCACGAAGAGTTCGATTTTAAAAAAATCACTAGACGTTTCAATGATCTTTACGTGTGTTTCTTTGAAATTACGTTACCATATTTCATGTACTCGAAAGGCATTCACTAGTAGGTGAATAATAAATAACTATCATTATGATCATAAAATGGAAATGTTTCCATTCGTAATATATTATTCACATAATGTTGTGTACATTCAGAATCATTCAAAGTGCTATACAATCTCAAATCAAATCACAAAAATGCAACATAAATTTGGTATATTGATATTATTTGAACAAGTTTCAAAACAAGAAACAAAAGTAACAAGCACATTTTCAATTGAACAGTGCGAAATTGAATGATAATCCAAGGTACTACGAACCAACCAAGATAAAATATTTGACATAATTTGCTACTCATATAGTACAAAAACTTAATTAATACATTGCAAATAAAATGTTAAAGAACGTATAGATGAACAATTGTGTTTTAATTACGCTTCATCCATTGCTATACAAAACAATAACATGCATGTCAACATTTTAAGATAGTAACAAGTTCAGGATAATTCAAATTGCACATAAAATGATTTGGGTCACTTTTCTACAAGATAAAATATAATTCAACGTATCAAGTTCTAAAGTAATATGTATAATTTACTGTAAATTAGCCAATCACACATCAGGCCATTCTGCAATAACCATGATAACCCCCCTCTAAAATCGATAATTTGCTTCAGATTTTCCTTAAAGGGACATTTTCCCCAACATATAATCACCTTTGATTATGTTCTCTAAACGTTAAAACACAATTTCATGCAAATACGACCAACATTGGCCTTTTGAGCAAGGGATGAGCATCATTCAAAGTCACTCGCTGTACGGGATAATCCCATTCATCGCGAACACCATGGAGGCTGCCATTGATGTTTATGAAACTAGGATCGCTCTAAAATGTGACGTCAAACCCGAACTACTCTTTTTGTTGGCTCACGTTTTGCCTTGTGTTTGTGCACAAACCCTGCGAGCTGCGAGATCTAACAAAAAGAGGCGGAGCTTGTTTGTTCGGGTTTGACGTAGCATTTCGGCGCGAACAATTAAAAATCCGGGTTTCAAAAAATATAATGGCAACCTCCACGCTATACGCGATGAATGGGATTAGCCCATACAGCGATTGACTTTGAATGATGCCCCTCCTTTGTTCAGAGGGCAAACATTGGATATATTTGCATGAAATTATGTTTTAATGTGAAGAGAAATTAATCAAAGGTAAATAGATGATGGGGAAACTTTCCCTTTAAGTTGTTCCGAGTAATTTTTGAGATAATATATGTATTTTGTATGACTCTTTTTTGTATCTCACTCTTCCTGTGATCCCATACGCGAACAATTTATAATGAATTCGAATATACAAGACTAAAATAGATAACAGCTTAAATAATCTGGCTAAGAATATTTGGTGTTAAAAATAATTTAGATTGCAACTCAAAAGTCGGTTAGTACAATTCTATTTTGACCAAACAGTCGATGGCTCCAAATATACAGGACAAAAATAAATAGCAATCTCAAATAATCTGACTAAGAATAGTCAGTGTTAATAATAATTTAGTTAAATCATATTATTCGAATTAAAATCAAAAGTCGGTTAATATATATAATATATTTGTAAATTAATGGAGCCGCGAGCTATCGAATCTGGCAGCATCTTTTTCAGGCGAACAAATCAGAATAGAATATATTTGTGTATTCATGAGCTTCTTATTTTTTGACTAAACAGCCCCCTCTCCGTCCACCAACGCCGACGCACTCGAGCCCGCCAGCGCAGGGGCAGAAGTGACCGTTCCTCCTCCCCTGCCACATGTGTGGCATGCTGTACACGTTGCACGGGTCTTTCGTATCGCCGAGCGCCTTGCACACCCTGTAGGGGCCCATCAGCGAGCGGACGCAGCAAGACTGTCGGTCCAGGCCAAGGCAATCCTGATCGCCGTTACACCTCTGCTCGTCCGGCGGTAATCGTCCATGGCATCATCATCATCATCATCGACACCCAAATCCGCCACCATCAACGATACCGTCATGGTAGTCGTCGTCGTCGTCGTCGTCGTTGTTGTTCGTCGTCATCATCATGCAACGACGTTGCCGCAATTCGTCATCGTCGTTATCGTCACCAATGACGCAGTCGCCATCATTGATCGTCGGCATGATTATCGTTGTCGTTGAGGCGTAACAGGCGGGATGATAACATGTTGATTGATGAGTACATGTATAATTGGATGGGGAGAGAACAAAAGAAACAAACACAAACAATGATTAGTTTACAATATTTTTGATACAAATCACATGATATATCAAATGTTCATTATACAGTCAAACATGTGTATAGGGGCCACAATTATTGAAAACAAGACATTTCGTCACAGTAGATAGGTGACCTTTACAGGCAGGTTCCATTTTCTTTCTACGCAGGTGAACATGGCCACTTAAGGCAGGTTGGCTGCTATACAGGGTGGCCCCAAAAAACGGAACGGGGCACTTCCAAAAATATAGTACCAACATGATTATGTCCATCGGATAGGGTGTCTTTTCCATTGAAAAAACGATACCAAGAACAGTAATTTTGTTCGTGTAGTTTTTGTTTTAGGGCGCTGTGAGTGACACCATGTCAGGTGCCCATTTTTGTCAATTTTTACCAAGTCAGTGCCAGTTAAATCGCACTTCCTGCCCGTAATACCGTCGAACAACCATGCCAATTCTCTCGGCACACGGTCGAGTGCACAGTAACAATGGCGCGAGGATTGCTCGCGTGTTTAATGGTATGACGGGCAGTAAGTGCGATTGATCAGGCACTGAATTGGTAAAAATTGGCAAAAATGGGAACCTGACATGGTGTTACTCACAGCGCCCTAAAACCAAAACTACACGACCAAAATGACTGTTCTTGCTATCGTTTTTCATTGGAAAAGACACTCTATATCTGATGTACGTAATCATTTTGTTACTTTATTTTAGGAAGTGCCCCGTTCCGGTTTTTTTTTTGGGGGGGGGGCCCACCCTGTATAGACATATTTGTCTGTAACATATGGGAGAGAACGTAGTAAGTTGATGTAAGAATGACAAGAACGACAACACGATTTTATATTAATATCTATATAATAATGCAACCTTCAGTGGACAGGAAGAGGGCGAGGGAGGGGGTGGGGGAGGGGGGGGGGGGGGGAGGGGTAAAACAAGAAATGATAAATACATAGCTCCAGGAATAAGCTGATAAAATAATTGATGAATGATACAGAAAAGGGGTCATTGTTCTTGGTCTCACGTCACGTTTCTCGTTTCTCGTCTTGTCACATGTTCATGAAAAAGACAATAATGTTGATGTATAATAGCACACTCTGGGCGCTTATTGGTACCTCGGTCAATCCGTACCTGACATGTACATTTTCGCTTCCCGAGGAGCATTTGAGCCACGCTTTGTGGTACAGGTGCTTATTGATATGCTCTACAAAATTTCTCAAATAAAATAATATTGTCGATTCACATGTATAATGCACCTGGTTTTAATACAATTATTATTGTTAATTGAAACAGTATAATATGTGAAAAGACAACTTTGTGAGAGCGCGACTTTTTAAAGAAGAACAAGACAGTGAGAAAGTCATGCATTATCATAAAGTCACGCATTGTTTTTTTGTCGCCTCCAGGAATAAAAAAACAAATACGTTCATCACTGTATAATTAAGTGGTAACTTTATCATGCTCAACGTTATTGAAATCCGAGTCTAAAATCCGTGTATAGAATTATCAGAACCACTTTTAACCCGAGTTGTTAACCCTTTACTACGGGGATCGGGGTGTAAAACATGTATTATGATATGCGCGTTTTACACGTTTAATTGATACGGGTTTATCTTCTATGATAGCTTCTACCAATGGCGTAGCAACTGGGGCACCCCCCCCCCCCCCCCCATTAATAATAATGGCAAAAATAATAAGAAACGTAAGGGGGGGGGGGAAATCTTAAATTTTAAAAAGGAAATACACATAAGGTGTGCATCCAATAATCAAGTGCGTTCCCCACCCCCAAATCAGTCCGACAACGCTACACGCATACTTGCTTGTCACATAATTAAAAACAAAAAACAAAAAACAAAGAAAAATCTAATCTTTTCCTCTCTCGGTTTCTGAGGTTCTCGTATATCAGAAGTTGATCGAGGCGAGACTTCTCACTCGGCATGCTAGGCGAGCGCGAAGCCCCTCCTATACGATAAGATTATCGCCATGAGCGTATGCAGGCATACATTTGTTCAGGGGGGCTAAGCCCCTTGCTCGAATATTAGCATATACTTCCCGTTTTGCCAGAAAATGACGTTCTATATTGCCCGAAAGTTGCATGATTTTGCCCGAAATGTTCATTATTTTGTCCCCCGAATTCGTTGTGCCCTCTGTCCGATTAATGCCGTTTTCTATCGGATGAGGCGGAAGGGGGGGGGGGGGGGGTAGAGCTGTAGCCCCCTAGCTCTCCGCCTCGTACGCATAATTATGGTTGTCGCCGACAGCGGAGATGCTGGTGCCTTCCCGTGATCGTATTACAGCGCCATGACGAAGTCAGGGTTAGCCCGAGTGGTGGGCAAAAAAAGGGAGACAATATTTTGGAGGAGCAACCATTGCCAAAAATACCTTTCTCCCTTTCAATAACCCCTATACAGGGTGTCCCCCAAAAAACGGAACGGGGCACTTCCCAAAATATAGCAACAAATGTATTATGTCTATCGGATAGGGTGTCTTTTCAAATGAAGAACGATACCAGGAACAGTCAATTTGTTACCCGTCTTTCTCAGAGGAGCCAAAAGTCGCGCGAGTTCGAACCTCAGAAATCACGATTGATTTGAAATTGCATTAAAATGTCGAAAAATATATTATTAGTTCAGGCCTTTCCCTGATATTTGTTCTACCAGTAAGCACAATCTCCAGTACAAATATTAAGTGGAAAGGTGAAAATTAAGGAAAGTTTTGAAGCATGTTTTTAGAAGGTTTGAAAAGTTTGCTTTCCAAAATTCTTCGCTCCCAAAAGCGATCGATATTAAGCTCCGCCTCTTAACAACCCCTTTGTGCCAAGTTGCAAATCTCGCTGGCGGTCAAGAGTCAGCGCACATCGATATTCTCTAATCCCTATTCACCTACTGACTCAAATGGCCTCCTTTGTTTAAAAAAGAACGCTCTTTAGGGTAACGCTGTCGTTGAGGCGTGACCCCCTTTTGTTAGGTAAAAGTGCTCGCTTTTGTATCCCGTGCTCGGTGTGCACTTGAATCCAAGTTTGTCATTCCAAAATCACTTAAATTTCGATCAAATCTTTACATATCTCTACAAAGCATGGATTATATTCAACAATTTTTGGAGGGAAGGTGTAAATCATACATATGTACTGATATGCAAGTTTTCAAGAAAATTGGATAAAGGTTGCTACCACATTCTATTCATGTAACTGGTTCAAGTATGGCCTGATTAGAAAGCTAATTTCGCTCTCGAAACGGATGTAAAACTTCTTGAGGGATTTTCTCTGCATTTTATTTCCAGACCGTTGGAAATTGCCCTTAGAAAAACATCAATAACTCCGCGTTGCAGAATCACTATAATACAACTTTTATATCATATTAAAGCTTAGATAATGCTGATCCAAACTAGATAAAAATCCAGAAAATTATTTATCCGACTTCTGTTTCTTCTGGCTGTGACGGGTCACATTTGGTCGTGTAGTTTTTGTTTTAGGGCGTTGTGAGTGACACCATGTCACGTTCTCTTTTTTGTCAATTTTTACCGAGCCAGTGCTTGATGAATCGCACGTACCGCCTTTCATAGCGTTGAGCAGCGCGCGCCATGGTTAGTGTGCACTCAGCCGTGTGCCGAGAGAATGGGCATGGTCGCTCAATGGTATTACGGGCAGGGAGTGCGATTTAACTGGCATTGACTAGGTAAAAATTGACAAAAATTAGCACCTGACATGGTCTCACTCACAGCGTCCTAACACAAAAACTACACGACCAAAATTACTGTTCTTGGTATCGCTTTTCATTGGAAAAGACACCCTAGCTGATGGACATAGACATTTTGGTACTATATTTCGGGAAGAAAATTTGAAGAAAAAAAAAGTGTTTATGTTTAGATTAAGAGAGCTACCACCGTAATATTGAAAGTCATAGTCATACAAGAATTAAAATAAATAGACTGGTACTGGTAGCCATGAGGATCAGTTTAGTTTTGGAATCTGCAGTGAAGTTGGATTAATGATGTTAATCTACATAAACAGAAGACCATTAATTTCTGTAAAAGATGTGCCGAGGAGAAACAGCATGTTGATATGGCTGCACAGACCAGAGGCAGTAGCAGTTGACTTTGAAAAACTTGTTTTGACTCTAGCTACCACTGTAATACAGAAAGTCATAGTCATACATGTACACAAATTAAAATAGACTGGTAATGGTAGCCATGCGCCTGAAGTGGCTATAGTATCTAGAGATTACATTTAAAGAATAGGAATATTCTATAAAGTAGTTACATGGACTGAACTTTGAAAAGAGACATTCCTCAATATAATAAAAACGTATATTGAAAGGATAGATAGCT
Source organism: Echinarachnius parma (assembly GCA_037951105.1). Taxonomy (NCBI): domain Eukaryota; kingdom Metazoa; phylum Echinodermata; class Echinoidea; order Clypeasteroida; family Echinarachniidae; genus Echinarachnius; species Echinarachnius parma. Next base: position 251,650 of record JBAMJV010003084.1, read on the forward strand.
CACGTATATTAACATTTTCTGCGGGAGTTGCACGATGCTGCACTCGGAGCTGGAAATCAATTTGTGTTCTTGTTGTATGTTAACTGTTGTGTTGTGTTATTGTGTTAAAAAAACCAAAAAATCCTCCACAGCTCAAGATGAAAGTATTTATGTAGTATATGTCTTGAATATTGTGCTTATATTACTAATTGTCAAATTTACTTTAAATGAGTAAGGAACAAATTAAAATATTTTCTATGAATTGCCGTGGATTAAGGGATTCACAAAAAAGGAGATATGTATTTGATTATTTAAAAAAGAAAAAGGCAGACATTTATTGTTTACAAGATACCCATTTTGTTTTGGAATTAGAAGAAGATATTTTAAAAGAATGGGGAGGAAAGGGATTTTTTTCTTATAAAGCATCCAATGCTAGAGGAGTTGCAATCTTATTTGATAAATTCTCTCAGTATGTTATAAAAAGATTTAAATGTGATAAAGATGGCAATTTTGTTGCTCTCAGTGTAAAATGGGGTTTTATGGAATTCTCTTTGGTTTCATTATATGGCCCAAATAATGATGATCCAGGTTTTTTTGAATTTATACAAAATATTTTGTTGGACTATGATGATCCTCATAAAATAATTTGTGGAGATTGGATTTTAGTGCAAAGTTTTGAGATGGATACATTTAATTATGTAAGACTAAATAATATAGATGCTAGGTCAAAAGTTCTTGAGATAAAAAATGGTTTTAATTTATTAGACCCTTGGCGGTAAATGTATTTAGATTTAAAAAGTCTACACATGGAGACAGCCTAATCCACTTAACTGCTTAAGCAAAGTAGAATTGATTTTTTTTAAATTTCATCAGAATTGTTTTCTCTGGTGAAGAAGAGTGAAATTGATTTAGGTTACCGTTCCGATCACTCATTGATAATCTTGGAGATTATATTTGATAAATTTAAAAAGAAATATAGTTATTGGAAGTTTAATAATTTATTTTTAAAGGAACTAGAATTTATTTCTCTCATAAAATAAAAGATAAAAGTGGTTACCATGCAGTATTTGAATAACGAGAGCTTGGAGGGCAATCAATTTGATAAGGTTAGTAAACAAAATTTAAAATTTTGTGTTGATAATCAATTATTTTTTGATACTTTGTTAATGGAGTTGAGAGCAGCCATTATTATGTATGCAATACAAAGAAAGAAGAGTAGAGAAAGTAACGAAATTAAGCTTAAAGCTGAGATAGTTAATTTAGAGATCCTTGTTGGACAGAATTTAGGGATATAGGAAAATATGGAACAAATTAAACAGTTGAGAGGAGAATTGGAAAATTTGCGGAAACAGACATTGGAAAATAATGCAAATATGTTACGCAACAAATGCAATATGGTGAAAAACCTTCAAAGTATTTTTTGAATTTGGAGAAACAGAGGATTGTTGAAAAGACTATTGTCACATTGATTGATGACAATGGCGTTGTATTGCAAGAACAGGAACCAATTTTAAATGAAATATTAAAAAAGACATAACATAAAAGACATGAAAACTTGTATAAGTTCCATGAAAATTCTAATATAGATGTGTTATTTTCTGAATTTAATAAAGATCAGGTTAAGAATCTTACTGAAGAAGAGTCATTAGGTTTAGAAGGAGAAATAATACATAGTGAAGTTGCAATTGCATTGAAAAATATGAAAAATAATAAATCCCCTGGTCAAGATGGTTTTACTGTAGAATTCTTTAAATTCTTCTTTCAAGATTTAGGTATTTTTATGGTTCGCAGTATGAATTTTGCTTATAATTGTGGAAGATTATCTTTCTCACAAAATTTAGGGGTCATCACTTTGTTACCAAAAGGGGATAAAGTAAGACATTTTATAAAGAATTGGAGACCTATTTCTTTGTTGAATGTAATTTACAAAATTGTATCAAGCTGTATTGCTAATAGATTAAAAAAAGGTATTACCTTGTATTATACATCCAAATCAAACAGGGTTCCTTGCTGGACGTTTTATTGGTGAAAATATTAAAATTATTTATGATATAATTGCTTATGCAGATAAGGAAAAATTACACGGTATGATTTTATTGATTGATTTCGAAAAGGCATTTGATAGTGTTTCTCATGAGTTTTTGTTTAAGGTACTTTCTTTATTTAATTTCGGTAATTCTTTTAAGAGGTGGATAAAAGTGTTATATAGCAATGCATGCTCAAGTGTTATGGTAAATAGGCAATTAACTTCTAGATTTTTTTATAGAAAGAGGCTGTCGCCAAGGTGACCTGTGTCACCATATTTTTTTTTGTTATGTGCTGAAATTTTAGGTATGTTAATTCGTTTTTCAAATGAAGTGGCAGGAATCTGTGTTAACTCTAAAGAATTTAAAATTCTTCAATATGCAGATGATACAGTTTTATTTTTGGATGGTTCTACTGCTAGTTTTCAGAAAGTTATACATAGTGATTATTGAGTATCGCCAGATAAAATGTTGTCATGGAACTTTTAGAGTTAATTAATGACTGCAACCGAACCATTATTGTAATCGTGCGTAAGTTGTTGACCTTTTGCCCATTGGTTTCATGGTATAGGAGTAATAGGCGAGGGAAAGTGGGCTAGTATAGCATGTTAGTTATTTACCCCCGAGAGTTTTGAAAACTCATGTTTACGCTGAAATAACTCGATTTTCTGGCAAACACATCGCATTTGTTGATAGGCAGATTGTGTGATTTGTATTATCTTTTCATTTTTATGCTGAAAGTGTTAGACGAAAAAGAGGCAGGATAGTATTCGGACGCCCAGAAGGTGAACAAAAAAAAAACACGCTTTTTTTCGGGGGCTACTTTTCTAACTCGCCTGTATGAAAATAGCGCTCTAAAATGTGTTCTAAATTGAAAATGAACGAGGGCCCTTTTATGATTTTCGTTGGCTCTTTTTAGCATTTCGGGGGCTAACTCACCCAGAGTCCTCGTATATTTTTCGTCGGCCTAAAAACACCGATTCAAGCGCGCGGACACTCCTGGGTGCATATTAACCCTAAAAAGGCCGGGCTATTTGAGGTCTTCAGCAGGCCGGGGGGGGGGGGGGGGCATTATGGCCCAATGCCCCCCTAAGATCTCCGCCGCGGAGCAGCCGATCGCCGTGAAAATTTGCACGCATGATAAGTGAAGTGTATAGAATACAATGGTAACTTTAATTTTTTTGAAAAACTCATTAATTTGCATATTTATGGTAAATTATGCAAATAAGTCATGAAATTCATATTTTTACCCATAAATCATATATTCTTCATAATTAAACTCTGGTTTTCACTACATATATTCTTCAGAGCATTTGGAATAATAATACGACAAAAAAATGTGGAAGAGCCAGGTTCTTCCTTATGTTTTCTATTGTTTTGGTAATTTCTTATGTATTTCTTTGTTTTTTAAAACTTATGTATTTTATTGTTTTTGTTGTTTATTTTATTTCTAACTATAATTTAACTATTTTGAACCCCAAAACCAACATATAAAATGAAAACAACACCAAATAACCAATGTTATATCCCTTCTATGAATATTCATGAGTATTCTAGAAACGTGATTGGTCAATTGGGGCTCTCACAATAAAGATTATTTCCACTATAAATCTGAAATCGGGGAATATGTTTCACTATCTTTGCCGATAGCAGGAAAATAACGTTATAGATCATATTGCCCATAGAGATGCGTGTAATAACAGCTTCTCTGCGAGAGGAGGTCTTGTTTTAGCTTGCGAAAGATGCTCGACGAGATTTCCCAAAGAGTAATTTAAAACGAAATACAGAATATTTTCACCCGTGAATATCAACAAGTTCCAACAAATATTCTAGAGATGCATTTCATGTATAACATGGCGGTTTTCGAAGTAAACAATTTCGAAAATGGTGCACAATCTGCATCGTTGTCCTTCCATGGTCGTGACAGTAATTCAGTTCATTTTCATTTCATGTATGTAATGTACGAATAGCTATTTTCCCATTCAATTACACACGTGTGTAGTATGTAAAGTGGGTTGATTATTCACTTTGATGCGCGCGTTTTGCATTTGTGTGCGCATTAATTGTTAATGCGCGTAACCATGAATGGAAAGATAGCGCAATACGCGCTCTGTGCCAGGACTATTGCGCTAAGGGGGCCAGTGTCACAAACAGAACATAGTGCAGTGATGGTTCTATGATCAATGGTTTGTTTTCCTTTTGTTTTCCTTAATACTTAAGTTTAATTGAAATCATTTATTTGTGCGATGATTATAATCATGCGAAGGATATAGAGCAAACAGAAGGGATATAAAACAAATATACCAACCTTTTAGTTCAAAAGTATAGTGGAAATTATATATCTTCGGAGGGACTGGCATAGTTACTATTTTTGTCCTCGGGGCTTCGCCCCTCGGAAAAAATAGTTCTATGCCAGTCCCTCCTCAGATATATAATTCCACTATACTTTCTCACAGCTTGGTATATTTGTATAATATACCTCATTTTATGAAAATTGATATTTCCATATGTTTTGTACACAAATCACGAAATTGAGCGATTTTCAGGCTGACATGCATTGACAAAAGGTCACGTGACTTTATAACGGTAGGTCCGATTTTCGAAATTTTTGTTTTAAAATGTGCGCAAGACCCGAAAGAAAAAAGTCACCAAGCAGCGTCGCGTAATCTTACAGCGTTTTGGAGCAATAACACAAATTGCGGAGGGGGGGGGGGGGGGGCCATTATGGCCCCCCCCCCCCCCCCCGGCCTTATTAGGGTTAAAGCAAGCGCGCGGCCTCGAGCGTTCATCGTGTACGGTAACCCCTTCTCGCATTGCTATACGCCCCACTACAGACATGACAGAAAGGACTTCAGCTATAGTCATGAGCCGCGGTGTGATCCTCGCTCCCTCCGGCAGTTCATCAAAAACCATCGCAGAATACCATATTATGTACTATAATACCCCTGAGCGCCTTCCGCGGCTGGTTCCTTCGCGAATATTCGACAGTTATTTCCTTTAATGGATGGGGATAGTCGTGGGCAAGCAAGGCGAGAGCAGGGCTCGGAACCCCGCAGGTCATGTTCCATCCATACGATAAGTTCATATCAGATATAGATAATTATGTCACCTTGCAAAGAAAATTGCTCTTTTCTTTTGTTGCCTTCTTCTCCGCGAATGATGTGTTGTTTTTTCATAACAATTTAATGTCTGGAGGGGAAAGTTATCGTCTGTTTTTTTGTTGTTGTTTTTTTTAACAAGTTAATCTCTGGAGGGAAAAGTCATCACCACATTAGAACTTTACAGAAATGAGCGAGTGGATGTTGACTCATTTAATAAAAAATAAAAACGCAATTAGTGCCAGAAGTAATGTGTCATTAGCGACCGTCACAACTTGGTGACACTTGACATATTGAATAACATGACGGCCACAGTCCATGCACAACTTACACACACACGCGTGCGCACATACAAACAAACACACGAACACACCCCGTCACACACACGAAAACCAACAACAGCAACAGCAACACAACAAACAAACACATAGTACTACACACATATACACACACACACATTCTTACATACACAAACATGTATTCTGATTACTTGTATAAAAATGCAATAACACGTTCCCTAAAGCTTAAATCCAACATGACATAACTACTAATGTTCCTATTTCATAAATTATTAAAGGTATATTCCACATTATCAGAGATAACCAACTTATAAATATGCTAAACGGAGTCTTCTTTGAATAACCAGAATGTTCCTACTCGTGGAGCCAGATGCAGTCTCAGTGGACAAAAAAACAAACATAGATACAGAGACTAACTTTTGTTCTAGCATTAAATGCTCCTCATGATTATTTACACCTGGTCACCTTAAGGACGTTCCCCAGTTAAAGTGAAGTCCATGTCAGTTTCTTCAAACTTTCCATACCGTAACTTTGACCCATCCGAAGCCCAAATATGCAAATAAAACCATAGGTTCGTGTGCTTGTTTTTCTTCTACGGGACTCTGAAGAATATGGCAATCTGACGTCCAGTGTAGAATGATAGCGTTACAGGATCAAGGCCATGTGCCACAAAATGTCCAATAGCAAACTTAAATCCCCATAATTCTTTCAAAATCCACGTAATTTTCTCCAAACTTGGGAGAATTGTAGAGAAAGGTATCCAAAACGAGGAAAAAATTTAAAGTTGGGGGTGTATGCTCTCAATCTTGCTAGCAGCGCCCTCACGCGGCAGAAAACACCAATATCCTAAAAATCCTTCTCAGGGACGTTTTCTGTTAGTGGTGGGATAATGGGCAAGGTTCATAAAACTTATGCTGTACATTCAAAACCCATGTCACTTTTACGAAACTTGCCAAAATTATAGAGAAAGGGTTACTGAATACAGAAAAACTATAAAAATGGGGGGTTCGTGTGCTCGTTTTTGTGCTAGCAGCGCCCCCATGCGGCAGAAAACATCGTAAGACCACAAAATCTGGTCTGGAACCTATCCATTGATGCACTAATGGGGTGGGCTCATAAAACTTATGCTGTACATTCAAAACCCATGTCACTTTTACGAAACTTGCCAAAATTATAGAGAAAGGGTTACTGAATACAGAAAAACTATAAAAATGGGGGGTTCGTGTGCTCGTTTTTGTGCTAGCAGCGCCCCCATGCGGCAGAAAACATCGTAAGACCACAAAATCTGGTCTGGAACCTATCCATTGATGCACTAATGGGGTGGGTTCATAAAACTTATGCTGTACATACGAAACTTGCCAAAATTATAGAGAAAGGGTTACTGAATACAGAAAAACTATAAAAATGGGGAGTTCGTGTGCTCGTTTTTGTGCTAGCAGCGCCCCCATGCGGCAGAAAACATCGTAAGACCACAAAATCTGGTCTGGAACCTATCCATTGATGCACTAATGGGGTGGGTTCATAAAACTTATGCTGTACATACGAAACTTGCCAAAATTATAGAGAAAGGGTTACTGAATACAGAAAAACTATAAAAATGGGGGGTTCGTGTGCTCGTTTTTGTGCTAGCAGCGCCTCCATGCGGCAGAAAACATCGTAAGACCACAAAATCTGGTCTGGAACCTATCCATTGATGCACTAATGGGGTGGGTTCATAAAACTTATGCTGTACATTCAAAACACATGTCACTTTTACGAAACTTGCCAAAATTATAGAGAAAGGGTTACTGAATACAGAAAAACTATAAAAAATGGGGGGTTCGTTTGCTCGTGTTTGTGCTAGCAGCGCCCCCATGCGGCAGAAAACATCGTAAAACCACAAAATCTGGTCTGGAACCTATCCATTGATGCACTAATGGGGTGGGTTCATAAAACTTATGCTGTACATACGAAACTTGCCAAAATTATAGAGAAAGGGTTACTGAATACAGAAAAACTATAAAAATGGGGGGTTCGTGTGCTCGTTTTTGTGCTAGCAGCGCCTCCATGCGGCAGAAAACATCGTAAGACCACAAAATCTGGTCTGGAACCTATCCATTGATGCACTAATGGGGTGGGTTCATAAAACTTATGCTGTACATTCAAAACCCATGTCACTTTTACGAAACTTGCCAAAATTATAGAGAAAGGGTTACTGAATACAGAAAAACTATAAAAAATGGGGGGTTCGTGTGCTCGTTTTTGTGCTAGCAGCGCCCCCATGCGGCAGAAAACATCGTAAGACCACAAAATCTGGTCTGGAACCTATCCATTGATGCACTAATGGGGTGGGTTCATAAAACTTATGCTGTACATACGAAACTTGCCAAAATTATAGAGAAAGTGTTACTGAATACAGAAAAACTATAAAAATGGGGGGTTCGTGTGCTCGTTTTTGTGCTAGCAGCGCCCCCATGCGGCAGAAAACATCGTAAGACAACAAAATCTGGTCTGGAACCTATCCATTGATGCACTAATGGGGTGGGTTCATAAAACTTATGCTGTACATATGTTATAACTCCACACCGCCGGACAGGTTCTTTTGCCAAACTTGACATAATTGTGGAAAAAGTGATAGGCCTACTGGAGGAAGATAAATCAGGAAAAGGGAGTTGTAACATATTAGTCTGCCCTCCCAATGAAAAAATAATTCTTGATCTATAATAGTGTTGATTGTAGATTGCATTTGTTTGTTGTTGCAGTGGTTGATATGCTGTAAACTGTCGCGATGTACTTTGCGTCCCAAAAAAGAATGAATCATATAAAAAAAAACAGAACCCTGAAACAAGGGTAATTAACCCACTGATAGAGTTTCACAGTGTAAGAACAATTCTTGGACAAATCATGCTTAGTATCAGTGAAAATGTTTAACACGAGTCAAAAGTAAGAGCAAAAATATCTGCACAATTTGTGCCCAAATTTGTTGCAATTCAATGTACAGTTGTTTTCTCACACGAAACCTTGAAATGCAAATGATCGGGCAATCCTCAAATTGGAAAACATTTCGCTGACTTAACACTATTATCAAATTGGCAGTATTTGATCCCGAAAATGAAAAGGAAATGTTTCTTGTTGCATTCATAATGAAATACATCACCTTGAAAAAATATTATAACAAAATAGTGAGTGTAATATTGCCAATTTGATGATAGAATAGATCTTTTGCCTCTTGGAAACAAAATATGTTTGGGCCTCTGTTGCCAATGGATTGAACCAAGATAAATGAAGGTGCGTGTGTTTGTCACAACGTATGATCAATATGAAATCAAATGCCATCTCTAGAGTCCTACATTCTTACATTGTTTTGATTAAAATTTGGTCAAGTACCCATTTACAACAATTCTTAGTGAAGACAACACAGTTAACAGTCAAACATGGGTAAATGGAAATGTATTAGGCTTTTGAGATGACATGAAAAACATACTTTCCTTGTCGTTTTGAACTTCCTATCTAAAAGGGAGGTAGGCAAAAAAGAAGGTAGTGGTCAAAAATTCATGCCATTATTGAATGTCATCAAATTATATAACAACCTTGTTTATGATTTGAATGCTTAAAATTCCCTCCAGCCATGCATAAATATTGTGTTGTCTTTGCTAAACGTGTCGCAAATCGGTACTAAAAAAAAAATTGCAAAACAATGATGTTCGGTGGAGCATGACTGGAGGAATGTCATTAATGTATCATTTGAATCCATATTGATCATACTTTATAACAAATACATGCACATAGTCAGACACTCATTCATATTGGTTCAACCCTGAAGGGTTCTGTTTTTTTTTATGGGATACACTCTACAAACACCTTTCCATTTCATGCACAACCTTACACACACAAACCCACAAAGCAACAAGTCCACTAGTAGCAATTATGAGCAAAGCACAGATTAAAATGAAGCACAGTGTTTCACAAGTTTATATACAATTTGAATATCGTCATTATTGTTCAAAAGGTTGAAGCCTTTGAATTCCAAAAATAAACATAGCACAGAGTCTTTAAGGCTCAAAATAATGGGCCAAAAATATGTGAGAGTTTGATCGAGACAGCTTGCCATAGCTGAGGGAATTGTAAGTTCTCGCGAGCATTTGGTGGTGTATTTTGAGATGAAATGAAGAATGAAGAAGTGATAGAATGAAGGAGTCACAAAGGAATGTCCATATGGTGTCTCTACCCCATTGGCAGCCAGTGAGCGTGATGATATCCGGCGAGTCCACCCTAAACTTGTGTTAAGGAGAACTGGAAGGGCTTGAGATGGTGACATGATGTGAGATGCGTTTTTACAAATATAACCGAGTCTTCACCGAAATGACACTTCGAGATGTGAATATGGCCTATGTTCCTGTCAGCGCACTGGCCTCTGAGGATGAGTGATGATATGCAATTGAGTGATAAAGCATTCACAGTATTTCAGCAATCTAAGGAGTATTATCATACATGTAATTACTTTGTTGTAGATAAAGATGAATACATGTACAATAATCACAGCACACAAATTATGTTGATATGAGAGTGGGGCGGGGTGAGTATGCTTATGTCAAAGTCAGAGACTAAGTGAAAGGATGCAGATTGCATATCTATTTATATTGCTCCAAGAGAGGGAACAGAAGTAAAAATTTGAAAATTGCAATGAACTTCTTCTTCTTCTTTCGTACGAGGCAGCTAAGCAGTTTCATCTAAGCGATGCAGCAAGCTCACTGTGGGTTTTCAAGATTTAGGTCGTCTGAAGATAGCTTCTTCTAATAGATTTCTTCTAATGTCAGCCAGCTTCAGAAGTTATCCATATTTGCATAACATTGTGAATGGGTTATGATGTATTCCTGCCAGTATCTTTATGAGGACTTCAGGTACTCCACCAAATTCTTAACCATTTGCTTTCGTCTGGTCACACGAGGACCTCCATCAGTTACTTTATATAATATTGACTGGCCTTGAGTGGTATATCAGACATATTGCATTCGCTAGGATCATATTGTACGAGTCGAAGACGAGTGCAATATGATCCTAGCGAATGCAATATTTCTGATATATCACGAAAGAACAAGCCAGTCAATATTATTATTATTATACATACTATCCAGATTAAAACATAAATTAACAAAAACATACATATTACTCCGTCTTTTTCAGTGAAGAAGACCAATGGATTGAATCTCAAATTACTCATCAAACATTTTCAAACCATGAAGGGCCATTTGCGCGTAATATAGCAGAAGTGCGTAAACATATATTCATACGTCACAATTAGACACGCGCAAAGCCATTCATACGTCATTGATAAACGCGCGTATGAATTTGCGCACTTCATCTGACTAACCTGCGCAGTTCGGATACGCACAAACATAACTGGGGAACGTCCTTAATGGACGAGGGATCTAGTAACATTGTCCAATTCCACAAAACTTAATTAGAAATCTAGTGGTTCTCTCATACCAAGTGCACCCGTATTACCAATAGAAGCATGGAACAGGTTTTAGTTTTTTTCGAGTTTCCCTTTCGTTAAAAAGATATTTACGATTGAAGTGTTCAGATTTTTAACTATCCACTGGATAGTCACAACTGTGTACAAAATCAGTGCAATGAGTTAGGGAATATCATTTGCATATTTGCTCATTAATCGGCCATATAACATTCATTTAACATGACATGTTTACACAATATTCAGAGGACATATCAAATCACAAAACTACACAATGTCATTTACCATCCATTCAACACTTTCTGCACATGCCAACAAAGTTACTAGATCTCTTAAACCCGTTCCCTGCTGTAACATTATACAATCCCCATAGAGTTAATACTGAATCCAAGCGCCATAAAATGACTTGCATTTGAAAAAAAAAACAGGCCTGCAATTTAAAGAAAAACATAGGTCGTATTACAATGACCCTCGCTGATTTGATCAATTCCTCAAATAAACTGTTTTGTTATTGGGCAATTCTACGCCAAATGAGCCAAAAGTGGAAAAATCAAATGAGGATTATTTCTGATTTTGTTTATTTTTTCTGGATTATTTTTTCATAAATCATGATCACATAATGATATCTTTCAGTTTACATGATTAAAAAAAATATTGGGCGTCTCCTGATAGGAGAAACAGACACCATACATGAACCCATACACATGGGACTACACAGTGCCTATTTCTAGATTTTCTTCATTTTTTGCATTCCTTTCTATTATTTTTCTGTTTTAAGGTACCAAATTGGATGATTGGATATCACAATATGTGTTCATATAAAAATTCATTTTTTTTGAGAGCCCTAAAGTATATTTTGAATGAATCAAAAACTCTGTCCTTCCGTTACTGTCCTTCCATTACCGAACAGTGAAGCAATTAACTTCTTGTAATTAATATACCAATTGACACATTTTTTTCAAATAAATGTTGTAATACTCTTTGAACATTAGGGAATGGACTATGAGCCAATATAACATGATAGCATTTGAAACTTCACAGAGATTGGATCATAACTAAAGAACTTGAAAATCCATGTCCATGTTGCCGTCCTTCCGTTACCGGCCTCATTAGTGTCCATATCTAATAAACGTAATGTAAAAAAAAATTAAATAAAAAATAGGAAATCAAAGGTGTCCCACCAAGAGTCTCAGAAATGTTATTTACAATGATGAATCATAAGCAGGATCCTGGAATTATTTGATTGAATTTCAAAAATTGCGTCTGAATGTCCTTCCGTTACCGTGGAATTGCCCTATTGCGTGTTGCATCATTGGAAGTAATCATGTTATATGACGGCTAAAGCTTTGTTAAATTTACACCTAAAAAAAAAAAAGAAGTTTAACATGAGTATCCAATTTTATACGTTTTTATTCACCTTGGAAAAAATCATGAACGAAAATGGAAATGAAATACATCATCATCATCATCATGTATTCTTCATCGTCAATTGTGTTCAATCATGTCATTGCCAGTAAGCATTATTTCAACCTACACCAATTTAATTTGTTGGCTATGTTTAATTTTGATTTTTAGTCTTCGGAAATGTTAAGTAAACATGAATATGAAATAATAATGTCAATCGAGTATATCGTCGTAGCAAAATTTAGACCTACAAAATGGCATACTCAGTGGCACCCCATCAGAGTTAGCCTAATCTTTCAAAATCTAAACTTTTTTTTTTCTTCAAACATAGGAAAACTGACCAGTATATAATATACGTATACAAATTAGCAAGGAAATGGAATTTCTTTCGGAGGAATCCAGTTTTATTTGTTCATTTTTTAATTAAAAAAACAAACAAACACAAACAATAGTTTACACAATACACATTGTGAAGGTTTCTCTTTATTTTTAATTCTCGGGAATCGTGTTGTTTAGTGTCGAAATATTGGAGGGGGATATGTGCCCCCCGTACCCCCGTAGCTACGCCACTAGGCTTTAACAATTTACTGAAGCAGCTGGAACAACCTTAAATGAAACCTATAGCTGTTATTCTGTCTACCCAAAAGTCCAGCATTTTCCCAGCATAATACAACAAACACCCGCGAGTTAAATAGGAAATAACTACACTTCTTATCAAAACCAAATATTGTATGTTTTATCCCACGGGTATTGTGATACGACGTAAGAATAGAAGAGTGACATTTTAAAAGGATCTATAATTATAATGACTTCTTTCTAAATCGACCAAACTCACTTGCACCTCTCGTGTTTCTTACATTTCTGTTTTGTAATCTTACTAATATGACTATGAAACCATTTTTTCTTCAAACTCCCTTTTTGTTATTGTGATTTTTATGATTTCAACTGTGTACAAACTTATGGCTATGTGTTAGAAAAGTTCTATCACTTTGCATTTTTCGCTCTTTGTATGGAAATTTCGAATGGAATGTTCACGCACAACTCAATAATGTAAATGAAAAAACAAAAACATCTGGGCCCCTTTGCAGAAAGAGATACAATCGATTCGAAGTAACAATTAATTGTAAGTCAGATTCAACTTGTGTTCTAAATGCGCAAATCTGATTGGTTGAAACGCGCAGATTGTCTGACGTACAATCGATTGTATCTCTTTCTGCAACGGGGGCCAAGATCACAGAAATACACCCTTTCTCCCGGGACGCTCATATAGGAGAGTGTGTGGTAACAGACGACTTCAAAGTCACTGACCTGTAAAGTGTAAAGTGTCTAACTCCGCGAAAATTACTTGGAGCTGCCTCGTTTCTCTTCTACCGTGTTGTTTAACTTATGGTAAGGGAAGAATAAAATAGGGTTTGATTTTTTTCAAATGCCCCCTTAGTATGACGATATCTATCATTCAGCTCAAAAGCGTTAATTAACGGTCATAAACCTCACAAACGTCCGTTGTAAAAGCTGACGCATATTTTCGTTTTCTTAACCAGGAAAGCAGTATTCTTTTTTCAATGAAACTTTCACACATCATTCGGACATATCTTACAATGATTTTGGTACCGGACTGAAGTCTCAAATGTCATTTTGGGCAATATCTGACACTTTACATGTGCACCTTTAAATCAAGTACATGCATACATCCCCTTTTCAACAGGTACACTTGGTGACGGAGAAATCTAAATGAACCCAATTACTAGTATGGGGTCCATAAGGGTAAAATCACCAACGGCTATTAAAACGAAAATGAAGCATCGCATTGAGGAGAGGTGTATAACTGTCATTATTTCGTGTTAGTGTTTCAGAAATCAGTTCAAGTATTACCAAAATACAAATAGAGTATTATTTAGCAATTTAGTCTTTGTGCACCATACCAAGAGGCAGTTTAAGGTATCCCCCCCCCCCCCCCCTCCTTTCCCCCGGGAATAGGTTTTAAAGGTCTTAGCGATAACGTTTAAGGAAAACATGATTTTTGCGATTCGGTTGAAGTTAATGTATTCTAATTTGAGGTTAAAACATTATTCAGCATTCAACATTTAATGTATTGAAAACCTATTATATACGTAGTTGTCTACAAGACACAATCGTTGTTCTCAAGAGGGCGTGTTATGGCGCCAAACAATAATAAGCGTTCCTTTCTCCTTGCCTGGCGGTTGGAATTATTATAGTTATTTAAATTAGCAAAGCAAATTTTCTCCTTTGTATGTCAAGGTTTTCCCACGACTCCCCCGGAAAATGGTAAATGTTAACATCATCGGATGCAATGGTCCTCTGAGAGATTCTAGAAAGCAATATTGGCTGGGATATAAATTGACGTTCACCTCCACTGTCCACACATCCCCCTACACACACACACACACACATACACACACACACACACACACACACACACACACACACACACACACACACACACACACACACACACACACACACACACACACACACACACACACACACACACACACACACACACACACACACACACACATACACACACACACATATACACACATACACACATGCACGAACACAAACGCACATGTATACACACACATACACACACACATGCACACACATGCGCTCACAAACACACGTGCATACACACGCATACACAAACACATTACACACGCACACACACACACACACACACACACACACACGCGCACACACACTCACACACAAACAGCTTCACATACGTAAAAACAGTAACGCATGCGTAAAATTACGCACAAATACACACACTTTAATACCCACATACACATTAATGCAGGCACAAATCAAAGTACATGTATGACAAAAGCGAAGAAAGAAATGTTCGACTCATAATTTGGTTTAACATGCAAAACAAATTATTAACTCCAAGTACAAATATCTCTTGAGGACAGTGACATGTTTTGTTTTTATTATCAAGGCTCCTTTTGCTTTATTGTCACATTCCAATTTATTCTACCATTATAATTTTCAGTTTGATTAAAAAATAAACACAAGTGTGGTTATGATTTTGTACAAAAATCAAGGTCGGTTAATAATGTTGGTAACTCAGTACTATATTACTGTATAAAGCGCTTCCACTTTAAAGCTCTACAGACAAGAAAACTACCTCAAAATTGTGTTTTACTGTATCTAAGGTAGATTTTCATGAAGATTACTAATAAAAACATATTTTCCTCGTGGGAAAACCCGGTAAAAAAAAAAAAAAAATCAACTTGTAAATTCACTTTAGGAACCCCCGTAAAAAAATTGAGTCCGGCAAAGAAAATGACGTCCCCTTTGTGACGTCACATTTGGACAATCGCAGTGTAGCTTGGTCCTCTATTGTCATATACGTACACGCTGAGTGCATCTACTCACATTGACAGAGAGATATTATTTCGATTTTTTTTTCAATATTTGCAAACATTTGTTTAAGTTTATATCATGGAGGATCCACACTCAGATGTGTTGCTGCATCCTGCTACAATGCATTTCTTAGGGATGTTTAGTAAAGCCTCAATTTCCAAGCAAATACGAGTTTGTTTTACTAGCAAGTCAAAGGCTCTGCATGTAAACCATGCACGTTCGTACTTTGTACTCCGTGTTGTGGTCCTCATGTGACGTCATGACCCGATGGGCACGTACGCACACGCGCGCTCCGCTATAAATACCTTTTTTTATGAGTATGGAACGCCGATGCGAAAAACAGCCAAAAAGTTGCATGAAATTTACCTTTTTTGCCCAACTTAAGGGTTTCTTTGTAAAGCTATAAACCTGAATCAAAGCCGAGATTTCACTATACCTTTAATGGACGATACAGTCTGACAGTATGAATAAATACCTGCATAAATATATTTCGACTATATCAATCGCTAATTCCGATTATTTTTCTGACTTAATATTTCTATCATTAATTTTATACATATTTGTATATAAATGTAACAGCATTGTCACATTTCTACTTTCAATACTACACTCTTTGTATTGTTTGGTCCATTTTTTTTTTAATTGTTGCTGAGTAGGCTTAAATAACTCTGAAATTCAAGAATCAAATTTGATTTACACAACGCGTAGGCGTTTCTCTGAATCAAATCAAGAGAGTGGCAAAATGTGATTATTCTGTTATTTTGTGCCACCTTCACATACTGCTTAGTCCCAAGTGTGTAACAACAAAGTTCGCGTGTCAATGAACGCTATAGGCAGTTAATGTTAAATGTTGTGTACAAGGTGATGAGAATCGGTAAAGGTAAAATGTTAACCTTTTTTAAAAATTCTTTTTATTTAACCGTATTTTATATATCTATGGATTCTCGGTATGTGGTGCAAATATGCGTAGTTGACTTTGCAGGAGTCAAAATACATCTTTTTATCTCAACATACCAACATTTTGATACACGATGTGTATAACCCTTTACTTCCTTAACGTGATCAAAGTTTGATCACAATTATACTTTCCGCCATAATACAACTTTCAGTGATAGTTAGGTTCTTTATTTTTTTCTTCTTTTATCCTACATCGTTGTTTACGTTTTGTATCTTATTACCTCTCGTCCACTTCTTCAAGTTAGAGTCGGTGACATATTAGATTATTGTTGGACTACTACGTGAACAGCAGTTGGAAGGGCAGAACACAGTTGTATTGATATTCGATTACATAATGCATCATTCAAACGCGTATAGGAGGCGGGAAGGGTGAGGGGGTGGGGGCTGGGGGCTGCAGTCCCCCTGGAGTTTTAAAAACGGCCATATTCGGCCAAAAAGCACCCAATATTCGGGAATGTAATATTCGGGCAAACTCATATCATAATTATTCGGGCAGAACCATATCGTATTTGGACAAAGTATAGTCTTTTCGGGCGTTTAGATCGTGATAACCTTGTTTTTGTTCTTACCAGGTGTAAATGGGAAATAGATGGTATTCGGGCAAAATCTCAGCCCCCTGGTAAGAACAATGTGCATATCGACAAGTTTAGCATGCTAGCAACTTGGAGATATACCTCAAATTAAGGCACAGAGAGGATTAAATATGCATGTCAGAATGCCACAGAATACCAACTTGGCAACACGAAGTAGTCTTTACTGCAAAAGAGTGGATATTAATGGGGATGGTGTGGCACGATCGGATGGACGCTATACTTCAAATCTAGAGGTCGTGGGTTCACACCCGATTGATGTCCCATCATTTATGTCCTTCAGCAAGACATTTAATCCATATTGCTGCTCTCTACCCAGGAGTATAAATGGGTACCTGGTTGGGTGTTAATTAGCATGCGCGCTATATATATCATAATATATGGCTGCCATTAGCTAGTATGCTCCCCGGGGAGTTGAGATGGTGCGCAAGATAATTGTGCGGTTTGAACTGTACCAGTAACAACCAGGGTAATAATACAAGCGCATAGAGACGTGCTTCTGCAATGTGATATGCGCTATATAAGAACTGTTTATTATTATTATTATTATGTAATAGTGGGTAGGTTTGGGGTTCTAGTGGTAGGAGTTCTGCTCTGATGTATACTTATCGACCCGGGTTCGAAAGCTATAGCTGCGTCGTTTGGATGGTGACAATTAAAGGCGGTTCCAGCAATAAATAATCATTATTGATTAAATGAATGAACGCGTCTGTAAAAAAAAAAAGAAACAACCAACCAACCAACCAACACATATTCACTCGGGGTCACACGTAATCTAGAGCAGTCACTGCGAGACCTGTGCGACGCCGGAGTTTGAATGGCGTCATCGAATTGTGAAGGTTTCCATCCAATTTATAACCGTTCACCTGCGATAATATAGTGCACTACGTTTGAAGTATATGGTACATAATCATAGTCCAAGAGCAAACGAATTAACTCATTGTTTATGATAGCCTTGTGTGCCATTGTATGAACTCGAATGCATTGACAGTATCGAGGGGCGACGGGGTAATTTTCAGACAAACTTTTGAAGTAACTAAAGTTGATGTATTTTTTTGCTAGCGCGCCTGTCCAATGGGGCGCTCCCTCAGTCGATTCATATTCAATTAGCTAGTGGTCGTATACGGCCAAGTACTGACTGGATTAACATTAGTAGAATATGATCTTTTTGAAATTTCAGTGGATCAGGGCGAGATGCCTACACCAGTGTTTGGTTACCGTTGCCACGACAACCGGAAAAATGATATGGAGTTAACCCATTCGCTCGTAGGGGGTTTTGTTCCTATAGGGTTATCCCTTGGTAAACCAGGTTCCGGTAAGAAATGTGTTAAGATGTTGAAATCTAAGCATGATGTGAACTTGTCGATTTCCTTAACCGCGCAAAGAAAATGCGATGCATCACGATGAGACTATAAGCCCGGCGCAGACAGAGCCGACACGACCCGATCCGACCCAACAAGAACATTTGAGACTTCAATCCTATACCAAAATCACTGTAAGATATGTCTGAATGATGTGTGAAAGCTTCATTACCAAGGACTACTGCTTTCCTGGTTAAAAAAAGCCAAAATTTGCGTCTGATTTTACAACTAATTCTGAGTTCTTTGCTGCAGATTCGAACATGACCTTTATGACCGTCTGTAGGCAGTCTTGAGATGAATGATTTTCAATGATAGTTATCTTCATACTAAAGGGACATTTGAACAAATCTAACCCTATTTTATTATTCTCTTACCATAAGCTAAACAACATGGTAGAAGAGAAATGTGGAAGCTCAAAGTAATTTTCGTAGAGTTAGACAAAGTACATGGATCACTTTAAGGGTTATATAGATGATTCATGTAGTAAGGGTTTTGGGTTGATGATTTGGTTAGGGTATCGAATGCTCTCTGTGTTTGTTTATGAAAACAAATTAATCGTGTTAATAGTCATGGCTTTATCTACACGATAATTACAAAAAATGTGTGTCGGTTTAGAAGAACAGATCTTCATTGCGAATTTAACGAAATAAATATTGAACCTTTTTTCTCAACGTACCCCGCCACTCGAAAGGGCTAACAAACACATACACCGTGGATTTTTGTATAAGTTTCGTCGCATGTTTGTTCGACATATAAAGGGTAACAGACTAGTTAATGGCGATAACTGGCACAGTTAATACGTAGGACTGTTTTGATTTATTATAACCACCGGTTACGTGAACGGTGTTAATAAACTTAGAATGGGGGTAACTAAATACTGTTGACACGATTCATGTACTGGCGTGGCAAGATGGGATGAATACATTCAATGGATAACAGAGACACCATACAAACAAATGTTGATAAGTCGAACAGCCTGTTTTTTTTCGGGAATTCCCCACTTTTCATTACTGCAATGATAATTAATGAATTCCTTATATTTCAGAACAACAAAAAAGGGTTTATTTGGGACAGTCATTGGAGAAGGGACATCATATATTTTATTCTGATTAAATGAACAGGTGACATTTAATAAGATTGTTGGCGTCGGAAACTATATCGTAAAACTGGTAGAATTATTGCTGCGCTCTTTTGCTTACCGCCCCTTGGCTTGTAAATGTATCCCTCTGGCACTAAGCGATGGTCGATGATAGCATTTTCTAAAATGGATGGGTGGGGGGGGGGGGGGGGGTGCAGTAGTGTAACCTAAGCTGGGGCAAGGGGAGGGAGGGGGGTGATTGCGTACATACCCCGTTCTCCCATACATGGCATATGGTTGGTTATACGTTTTGGGGACGGGGATACAGTCTGCCGTCATGAGATCAGATCGAACCCCCCCCCCCCCCCCCCCCCCCCCCACCCCTCCCTCCATACCAGCCATAAGCGTACGTGCACATTTTTTCCATAGGGGGCCGAGATCTTTTCCACAAATATCATCTTACATTCTTTTTTTTTAACCTGACAAGCAAACAAAAACAAAATGATAAAACATAATAAAAAAGCTCCTCACCGTTCAGCTTCCCGAAGATGGTATACCTTTTTTTTAATGATTTTGGCCCGAATATGATATAATTATGCCGGAATATGACATGCTTATACCCGAATGTAATACGGGTTTGCCCGAATTTGGGGTGCCCTTTGTCCGAATATGGCAATTTTCATAACTGTAGGGGGCTGCAGCTCCCTAGCCATCCCTATCTACCCCACCCGCCTCGTACTTCTATGATACCGATCCCTCCCCATGTAGGTTACCATGTCTACCTTATGTGATTCCTTCAATCTCTGAAATTGATTCCTCAATGAAATTAACTATTTTAGTCAGAAATTCAATACTTGTCTGCTTTCATACTCTCCCTGCTGACCCTCTTTATACTTCCTTTCATTTTTCTCTCTCATTTCTTTTTCTTTCTTTCTTGGTGAGCGGATATTTTTGTTACTTTCATCGGGGAATTCGCATAAAATGACGACATATTTCATGTGTGCATAGAGAAATCAATGTAAATGACAATTATATATAACAGTACCATGGGAAATGTGTTTCGGGGGTATACAGTGTACATTATTTTTTTTCTCCCGTCTTATCTCAATTTCACTGAACGCGCCGAAAAAGGGGAGCAATCATTTTAATTAAGCAACAGTTTTACTTTTGTAATTGTCTGCCAGTTGTATTGATCAGTTCTTCTTGATTTCAATATATACGGCAGCTGGTTATAAAGTCGTCACTATTTTCTTGTATAAAATAAACAGGTTGTATAATCAATGCAAATTTATTGACGGTCGTCAAAGCTATAGGACCATAAAGGATGTGGAAAATTGTAATATTTCTATAGATCAGAACGCCTACGAGGAATAATTCTCCCTCATGCAATAGACCGCTTCGGTAATGTATGCACATTTGACGTCATACGCATATTATTTGCATACATTACCGAATCGGTCTATTGTTTAAAACCATTACCTATAATATATAGTGAAGTAAGAGCAGATACAAACACAATTTCTGGGAGGTAATAAGTATTGTTGTAACAAACGTTGCAACCACTTTTTTTTGACAAGATAGTAGATCGACGTCATTTTCTAAATACAACATGTACAATGCGAGAATTAGCGTTCGTACTCAGGTTCAGTCAATTAATTATGCCTAACAAAATACTTTTGCTATATTGTTTGTTGCATGATCAATTAACAGATATTACTTTACAATTGATAATATAACTTCTTATGACGCAAAAACACACACCACTACTATAATAATGTATAGACAATTTTGTCTATGCCATGCATCATTATTGCCTATAAAAGATAGTCCAAAGCTTGAGCGCCAATGAAAATTTAAATGTACAGTCAAACCTGTTTATAGAGTGGCTACCCAAGGGAAAAAATAGTAGTGGTCACTGTAGACAGGTGACCAGTATAGACGGGTTCCATAACATTGATTTTCTCTGCAGGGGATTATTTTGATGGCCACTGTAGACAGGATGATTGCTATAGACAGGTGGCCATCCAGCCTCGTTCACAATGGCGACCCGCGGAGGATGCACCACATTTTGGGTAGGTGTGTGCCTCCCCAGGGTTCCAACGTTTGCAAGGGGGGTCTGCAAGGAGGGTCTCCGGAGCGCACCGGAACGAGTTTAGAGCCAGGTAATGCCCGGCGGCTGTTCAAATTCATTACCAGCAGACCCAGCGGTACGGCGGAACGGAAATGCCCGGCGGCTGCTCAAATTCACTACGAGCGGACCCAGTGGAACGGCGGAACGGGCGGAACGGGCGGAACGGCCGATATTTAGGATTTGTGGGGTCTCCAGAACGAAACATTGAGCTGAAAAGGGGGTTATTGAGGGAGGCTCATACCTAGAGTGCCAGGTAGTGGGAGTACCCCCCCCCCCCCCCCCCCCTGGGAGTTGGTGTCCCGATATGTTCTAGTATAGGTCAACGGCCAATCAGCGTGGAGCATTGCAGTTGTTGCCATGGTAGTTACGATAATTGGACACTCACAACAACTGCAAAGGTTTTATGAAACAGTGCCAACATTTTACATTCATGTTGCCTGATGCACCTTATATAAGAGCTTCTCTGCTAAACACTTTGCATGAGCAATCGGATGCAAATCGCGCTCATTAGAGCAATACAATGCAGGTCCTTCGAATATTGGGTTTTCGTCAACTAGAAATCAGCTCGAAATCAACTTTACCTCGTGAAACCCCATCATATTTGTTTACGAATTATCATAAATCACGTATAAGTCGCAGAATAAGTTAACTTTTTTGGGTACCTGGTTGGGTGTTAATTAGCATGCGCGCTATATATATCATAATATATGGCTGTCATTAGCTAGTATGTTAACTTGTTTTACATTGTGCCCTGAGCATCTTCAATAGAGTTGGCGCAACATAACATCTCTATATTAGTATCATTATCTTCACAACTTTGAAAGGAAGTGTGTATAAATGATTTGGGTCTCCCAAAACGTTGTCTATTCCCATATTTTGTTGTAGATATATTTGTCGTAATATTATGTAGTGCATATTGTCACCTGCCGCCATTTCCCCCTCAATTGTATATATAATACATTCAGATCATATCTGAAGCAGTGTTATCGACAACAAAACAATTCAGTTGCATAATCGGTATCCAATGATAAAACAAAACAAAACTAAACTAAACAAAACGACACAAACAACAAAACTAAACGCTAGCAAACACTTTCTCGGAAAGTATATATCATTCCAATGCGCAACTAATGAATGAGGATGCTTCAGCTAGATGACGCAATTTGCAAAACGAAAGATGGCATGCATCGCTTTTGCCCCGGAGAACTTTAAAATCAAAATTATGATAATGACACCGCTTACATGGCCCCGGGATCTCAGTCATAATGACCACTCAAAAATGGCTACCGGTGGAAGGGCCGAAGGGGCATCTTCATTTTCCCTCCTTCAAAATTCGTATCATAAATTAATTTGTTTTTACTTTTGTTGCTGTCAACAACATGGCAACCGATAATTCGAAGAAACTGTTTGAATTAGATAAGCACATTTTGTAAGTGCACTGTTCCTTTAAAAATATCTTATTCACCGAACTTGAAGTCTATTTTGTACCCTCTTTTAACAATGTGTTGTTATTTGTAATTCTATTCGTGATTTGATGCAATGGCACTACGTTGTTACTAAATAAAATGATGATAGTGATGAACATTATATTATATCGATACAATATCAATTACAAGTTATCATAAAAATTCGTTTGAATTTTTGTTCTGACATTGAGAAAAGAAAGTAATTCTTCTTCTTCTTCTTCTTCTTCTTCTTCTTCTTCTTCTTCTTCTTCTTCTTCTTCTTCTTCTTCTTCTTCTTCTTCTTCTTCTTCTTCTTCTTCTTCTTCTTCTTCTTCTTCTTCTTCTTCTTCTTCTTCTTCTTCTTCTTCTTCTTCTTCTTCTTCTTCTTCTTCTTCTTCTTCTTCTTCTTCTTCTTCTTCTTCTTCTTCTTCCTTTTCTTCTTCCTTTTCTTCCCCTTCTTCTTATTCCTCTTCTTTTATTTTTCCTTCTCTGCTCTTCTTTTTTTCTTATATTCTTCATTTCCCCTTCCGCTTTTTGTATTTGGGGTGGGGAGTTATTGAATGAATCCTTATTTCTCACAAATCTTTTGTCCGGGTTCTTCCCCGAAAGGATCCGTGTCTTCGTAATTCTCGTCAATTACACAGGTTTCTACCCATTCACATACTTAGAAGGCCATATAGACCATACCAATCTATGAGTATGACAAGGCCATTTGGATATAACATAATAAACAGGTATGTCGTACTGAACACTTTGCATCAAAGCTAATTGAAACTTGTACATTTTTTTTTATACAAACAGGAATGGCCCCAACGTGCACCATACTTATCACTGGATAGCAATTTTGTTGCAAACGAAATAAATAATTACATCTCGTGAAAAAAAGTTCATGATATATTTCGAGAAAACAGGTCGGACATTCGAATTTGTTTAATTATCACAATATTTTTACAAATGTCAAAATATTTTGCAAATTTTGATATGACATGTCCATTTTGTAATATTATTATGTTTTAAGCAATGAAAAAACGAAATCACACACCATTATAAGTCAGGAAATTTGTGAATTATCAGTACTAATTAATACATTTAAAGGTGCACCTGTAAAGTGTCTAACTCCACAAAAATTATTTTGAGCTACCACATTTCTCTTCTACCGTGTTGTTTAGCTTATGGTAAGAGAAGAATAAAGTAGGGTTAGATTTTGTTTTCAAATTCCCCTTTAGTATGCAAATATCTATCATTCAGCTCAAGAGCGTCTACAAACGGTCATAAACGTCATAAACGTCACTATAGTTGTAAAAGCTGACGCAAATTGTTGCTTTTTTTAATCAGGAAAGCAGTGTTCTTTTTCAATGGAACTTTCACACATCATTCAAACATATCTTACAATGATGTTGGTATATGATTGAAGTCTCAAATGTCATTTTTTGGCAATATCTAACAAAGTACATGGATCACTTTAAGCAAGGAACAAACAAATTGACACACCATTATAAGTCAGAGAAATTGTGAAATAGCAGTACTAAATAATAACTCTAACGATTACCATCAAGGGGAAAAAAGACCGAGCGCATGGCACCGGTATGAAACCATGGAAAAGAAAGGAACTTGGTGGTTATCATGCATGGTTATAGGATGTAACAGTTTCCCCCGACTGGATTATCCTAGGTGGATCGTATTTAAAGGTCTTCTTGTCTGTCTGCTTTGTTTAAAGCGATCTAAGATTTTTTCCAAAAGATGATATTTGAGATTTCAATCATTATTCCAATATCATCGGAGGATTCATATAAAATTATGTGTGAAAATTTCATTAAAGATATACGCTGTTTTCTTAGTTTAAAAAAAGGGTGACATTTTATGTCTCATTTTATCCCATACTTCCAATTTATTGACATACAATCAACAAGCGTTACGGAACGCCTTTCAATTCAATGATAAATATGTACATATTATTTAGAGAGACATTTGATACGTCAACACCCATTCCACTCTTCTGCTGCCATAGGTCAAACAACAAGGTACATTTAAGGGGAAATGTGAAAGCTCCAAGTGATAATGGTTGAATAGACCGCTTCTGCATTGTTCTGTAATGTATGCAAATATATGCGTATGACGTCAGACTCCCCGTTGGCAAGCTTAACAATAGTAACTAGGTCCGGCAAGCTCCGGCAAACTTAGCTTGCCGGACCTAGTTACTATTGTTAAGCTTGCCTTATGTCATACGCATATTATTTGCATACATTACAGAAGTGGTCTATTCGACAAAGTCAATTGATCACTTTAAATTATATCATTAACGTCGTTGTAACTTAAAAGTTATCGGATAATTTCTTCGCAAAATAGATCACTGTTTTATAAACAACCATGTTTGCTCGTGCATTGTGAAATGGTATTATAGTGTGATATTTGATCACTTTTGAAGAGTGTTTTGTTAATTGCAACATCATTGCTATGACTGTAGCAATAATGCTGCTTTTAAAGCCAGTTCTGTCTGAATTACTATAGATTCTTCTGCGAGTAGGTACTTTTTATTAGCTTTAAGCATAACAACGGATCATCATCCGCTCCTTGATCAAGTTGGTGCCGACTCATGGCACAAGAATGTCCATTGATAAAATTAACCACCCTTTCATTATGTCGTGGTGCCGTCAGACTAAAGCTACGCTTCTCCTGCGCTCTAGACAATAGCTGGTCACCAGCTCTGGAATGTATCTGCAAAATGTCTTTTGTCCAATGAGGATCTGAATGGGAAGATTATCTCACATGCGTCAATAGATATCTGTCCATGAATGCACAGACAATAGCTTGCTGAACAAAAGATCAGGTCGCAGGAGTTCTGCGTTTGCTTTGGACATGTCCAAAACAAGCGTAGCTCTTCCACGACCTGATCTTTTGTTCAGGGAGCCATTGTATGTCCATGCATGAGAGGCTATCCTTTCACCCATGTGCGATAATCCTCCCATTCATTCGTCATTTAACAAAAGACATTTTATAATAAGCCACTCGTTACTACAATGCTTCGCCTCGCACTTCCAAATTTATGAATGGGGATTATTGGCGCAGTACGAGCGCAGTACGAACGTAGCTGATGTGACGCGGGTATTATGGTGGCGTCAGACCGAGCTACGCTTCTACTGCGCTCTAAACAATAGCTGATCACAAACACTGGAATGTATCTGCAAAATGTCTTTTGTTCAATGAGGATCTGAATGGGAAGATTATCTCACTTGCTCGAAAGGAAAACCTCCCATGCATGCACAGACAATACCGCCCTGAACAATAGTCACCTCTACGCTCCTACTACGATAATTTTGGGGGTCTTCAAAACGAGCGTGCCAATGCCACGATCTGAGCTTTTGTCAAGGGAGTCATTGTATGTTCATGCATGAGAGGCTATCCTTTCACGAATGTGCGATAATCCTCTCATTCATTCCTCCTTGAACAAAAGACATTTTATAAAAGGCCACTCTAGCTACTCGTTCCTACAATGCTTCGCCTCGCGCTTCCAAATTTATCAATAGGGATTAGGAGCGCAGTAGAAGCGTAGTAGGTGTGACGGAGGCATTAGGAATGAACTATATACAATGTATATAAAAAGACGCTGCCTTAATTTGGTATACTAAGAGGATTGATTGGTAACTATAATTATACTAGACATTCTTTGTAATGGGCGGGACGAGGGATGTGAAGTTTGTTGCCCGAATTGTTGTTGCCCAAACCGCATGATGCTTGCCCGAATATGACATAAGTTTGCCCGAATACAATATGCTTTTGCCCGAATACGATATGCTTTTACCCGGAAATGACATGATTTTGCCCGAATATATCGTTGTTCCTTGCATGCATGGAAGTTACTTTCTCATGTAATCATGTTGTTTGCACAGTTACTCAATGTACATGTATACCCCGTAGTACACTGTCTCCATGATCTTGAAATCTATAGCAGGGCGAATCTTAAATTTCGAGGAGTCATCATTTCGATTACAGTAATGCGTACCATTGAAATAACGTCTGAAGAGGTTGCTTTTTTCCCATGCATAATCCAAGTATTATACGTATCTCCTTTGTCGCCATGCTTTTTCGATCGTCTCTTAAATCTTAAAGCATGTGTAAAAATATGATGTGAAAAGAATGGTCGAGTGCGTATATGACACCATGTTTTGACAGATAACATTACCCAATGCCCTTTGTTCATGAAGAGAAAGTATGCGAGAAAAATATTATGTATGATAACACTTCCAAAATGCACGAATTCCATGACATTAAAAAAAACAACATGTCGAATGGATTTTATTACATTTTCTTTTTTCATTCATTTATTTCCACATATCGGCGGAACACGCTAGTCAGCACAGCCAGCCGATAAGCAAAGTCGATGTAAAGAGAAATAAGGTTGCATTATTTTATTGATTCTGGCCCTCCTCTTTAGGCATTTAGACGTCTTTAAAAAAAATATCTTCCCATTATTTCTCTCTTGCTTTCTATATTTATAACTTGCATACAAAACTTTTCCATGAACAGTTTAAAGGGATGCCTGTAAAGTGTCTAACTCCACGAAAATTACTTGGAGCTTCCTCGTTTCTCTTCTACCGTGTTGTTTAGCTTATGGTAAGAGAAGAATAAAATAGGGTTAGATTTTTTCAAATGCCCCTTTAGTATGACGATATCTATCATTCAGCTAAAGAGCGTTAATGAACGGTCATAAACCTCATAAACGTCATACAGTAATTCGGTGTAAAAGCTGACGCATTTTTAAACCAGAAAAGCAGTGTTCCTTTTCAATGAAACTTTCACACATCATTCGGACATATCTAACAATGATTTTGGTACAGGATTGACGTCTCAAATGTAATTTTGGGCAATATCTGAAACTTTACAGGTGCACCTTTAACCCTTTAACCATAGTTTAACAATAACAAAAAAGCAGCAGCAAACGAAGCATTAGACAAAGCATTATCTGTCAACTAATTCAGATTGTAGTCCCTGTAATGTAATAATAACAGTTTGAACTTCGTTACACCATTATGATAAAAATCTTTTTGCAAAATGACTGATAGAAAATAATTTAAAGCTGCCTCAACAACACAAAAGTCACAACGCACAATACAATTCAGACGCGTCAACAAAAAAAATTGATAGAACTTGCGTAAAAACTCCTGAATTATGTGGCTTAAAAGAACAAATAAATCCAAAGGAAAACGATGTCCCCGTCATCAAACTACGATACTAGCCCGATGACCAGCTCTAGTCGATCTCTCACAATGGCGATAATACTAGCGTCATTGAGTTGGTAGACATTATTCCATTTAATTTCATTTCATTATAAATTAATAATCTAAAAACATAATTTTCGGACATCAAAGAGGCGAAGGTTAGACCTTATTATATTTATATATATGTTTTTGCTTGTCAGGTGAAAATGGGGAATCCGGGCAAAAGACCTCAGCACTCCCCAGCACCCCCACCCCCCCCCCCCCCCCCCTGAGAAAAATGTATCCCCTACGCCCATGTTTGTGCAAGTGTGCGTATGTCCGATGACTGGAGTAATAATATGATGCCATTGAAAAGCGCTTAGAGATGTTTATCAATCATAATTACACAAATCGAAACATTATTACATACTTATTGTTATTATTTCCATAAACGGGTCCATGTACAGCTGCCGTAGGAAGTGGGCTTAATGTCAGCGATCAATCGGGGAGTTCTGGCGTTAGCAAAGAAATCAAGCAGCAATTTCAAATTTATTGTGAGAAAAAAAAATGCACGTTCTACCTTTTTATTCTCTATTATAATTTTACAGGTGATACAGCTGTACTAATGTGACGTAAGTTATGGCGTGAACTAAGAAAACGAACAACATTTGTTTGATTTATTATGAACGAAAATCATTTCTCTACATTTCTATTATACATTTATACCATGTGACGTAATAACAGTATAGCAGTCTACTTTAGTCATAATGGGTGGAATTCACAAAGGAGGTTTATAGGAGGTTTGTACAAACCATGGTTTGACCAAGGTTTACATCTATGGAATGCCATTTGTAAACTCATGGAGAAGGAATGTAAACTCCATACTTGTTAACAATGTTGATTGACAATTTACGGTATGCGAGCAGCATTCCATAGATGTAAACCATCGTCAAACCATGGTTTGTACAAACCTCCTACAAACCTCCTTTGTGAATACGGGCCATTATATCCGAAGCATGGACCCCGAGTGTTGTGCCGCTGAAGGGGGTGGCGGCCGAGCGGAAGGAGGGGAGCAGCTATACAATATTAATTATGAAAAATTGTCATTTCTGTGATGATAATCTTTGACGCGACAACTGCAATGGTGACTGCAGCAGGCTATAGTTCAACAATCCCAGTTTTTATTTAGACATGTCAGAAGCTTGGTCTAAAATACATTGTTGTTACGCTAAAGGGGTGAAAAGTAACCCGAGATACTAATACTAGATGGCGATATAAAGACTTAAAGGGATCTACATTAGTAACATTGTCAGAATCGACAACATTTACCTAGAACTCTTATGGCCTAGCGGTTCTCACATCTCATTGTAATAGTATTCCTAGTAGAATCATGGAGCAGATTTCGGTTTTGTTCCTAATTTCTCCTTCGTTATAAAGATATTTATGATTGAGGTGTTTGGATTCCTAACTAAAACACTGTGTACAAAGTGAGTGCATTGACTTGGCAGACACACCTTTGCATTTTCGCTCATTACTCGATCATTATATAACATTCATTTGCCGTGGAATTTTCACACATCACGTATAGTGACTATTATTATCAGATCACACAAGTACACATTTTATCAGCCATTCACCACTTTTTGCACATGTCAATACAGTTACTAGATCCCTTTAATTAATTATGAACATTTCTTTTCTATGAAGATAATCCTTGACGCCACAACTACTGCAGGTTATAGTTCAATAACAGTGCTTCGGAAGCATGATTTAAAAACTGTTTTTACGCTAAAGGGGGAAAAGTAACTCGAGACCCTAACTCTATAGAGAAGATGTCGATATCAAGATTTAATTCATGAAAATGTCTTTTTTATTAGGATAATCGTGGACGCCACAACTATGGTTCAACAATCACAATATTTCAGAAACATGAACTAAACATGTTGTTGTGCTAAAGGGGACAAGTTATTTCAAACACTAAGAAGATGGCGATATAAAGACTTGATTCATTATGAAAATGTCTGTTATATGATCCTAATCCTTGTCGCGACATTATATACAGCAGGTTATAGTTTAATCCCAATATTTTAGATGGATGGACTAAAACTGTTGTGACGCTGACGGGGGAAAGTAACTCGAATCGCTAGAAGATGGTGATAATCTTTTTAATTTGCAGGATATTTTTACAACGATGAACGTTATAACAAGATTTACTGTATAATCAAGCACAGAGAAGGTGGTATAAATTTGATATATCATCGTGTATTTAAGAGTTTTTTTAACGAAGTAATTGTATCTGAATGTATTTAGATTAGTTAATTAAGATTAAAACTGCTTGAAATCATGACAATCAAGTATAATAGGTAAACATGGGATAATAAAAATAACTTTAAAACGTACCATGATATGTCATGAGCAAAGATGATTTGATTTTTATCATCACTATAACGGTCTTATTTTTGTTTTACTATTTGTCAAAACTAGCGTGTGTTGCGCTTTGGAACAAAACACTGCATTGTATGTAAATACATTCAAGTCTATAACATGTATAAGCGTTAATTTTGATAAATGCAGACTGTCTCAGACATGACGATTCATAATATCACAACATTATTTTTCGATGATTGTTTTCATAGCAATGATTTTAAAATAACATCTAAAATAAACGAAGTATGTATATTTTCGTTGTATTTACAAGAAATATCGATATATAATTGTTGTTCAAATATTAATAATTTGACGGACAAATGTATTATTTATTTACATGCATCAGTCATAATTTGAATCAGGGAAGTTAATAAGAAATGTGTGTTTCATTTCAAACAGTTAATGATATAAAAGCCCCAAAATATTTATATAACGCGATAAGATAATCGAGTTTAAATGTCTTTCTTCCTTCAAAACTCACGAGGCTCTTCGGTAACAATTCCTTTTAACTGACATGTTGTGTTTAAAACTAACCATATGATTTAGAAATCTAAATTTTGTAACAAAAACATAAGTATTTTCATTAAGTATTTTGGACATTTATTTTGATCAACTCTGAATTCTTTCTAGTATCAAAACTCTCTTTTGTTTCAATATTCAACACATAATTTAGTTTGGAAAATTTACTTTGGTAAACTTTGTTTCCGTCGACTGGCAAACACCATTTTTTTATTATTTTCAAATCGCCTTCAGTTTGGAAAATACTAATCTGGTAACATTTGACTTCTGGCGGATTACAATTCCTTACGTATCTATACTCAACATTTTGTGCATTTTCCTTGGTAACATTTTCCTTTTGTCGAATGAAAACAAAATGTTTTTGAATACTCGCCAAATATTTCAGAAATCTAACATTTTTATGATTTTACTTTTGTCAAACGACTCAAAAAACTACAAATACTTTTTAAAGCTCCTCAAATATCAATGAAAGTTATTTTCGATAAACTTTAAAAGCTGCTGTTTAACGACCAAAAAAAAAACTACAGGCAATTTGCAATTAATTGTAATACTCACCAAATATTTTGGAAACCTTTTACTCCTCTCCAGTATGACTTCATCGGGGTTGTCATCGAGCAGTTCGGCCACCTCGTCGTCGATCTCGTTCATCGCATCCCCCTCGGGAAGGTTTAGTCCATGGAAGTTGAGGCTACTGACGGTCTGGAGTAAAAACAGGAGCGAAAGTGCTAAGAGTCCCGTCTGTCCGTAAGACAACATTTTGTTGCTTCTGATTTGCTTCTGGTAGCACCTGCTGCCACAACAATAATAAATGCACCTTCTCTTTGTTTTGTATGCAGTTTCGTAGCCACAGGAGTGTTGGTGATGGTGGTGTTGGTGTTTGTAGTGATGTAGTAGTGACACCCCGCGGGCGGTTACGGCCGCGTGTACCTCTTCGAATCTCTCTTGGGGTTTTATTTTCGTGCGACGAAGCAGAATGGTTAAAGTTTCGCGATTATCTTGACGACCATCCGAATATCTCGTCTTTTATGAAAATAATTTGTCAAGAGCAGTTATTCAAATTACCACGCTGCATGCGTATGGCACAGAATTCAGATTGTCGTCTCTTAGCAAACTTTGAATGTATACCAAAAACAAATGATATTGCACATATGTGTTTTTCCCGCGCTTATAAACTGACTTGTGAAAGGAGAAAAGTAGAAACACGTGCTTTATAAAGCTAAAACACTAGTGTGCAAATCGCCGCCAGAATGATAGCAACGTGAGTTTAATATTAATCAAAAGTCTTCGAGTGCACTGATTGGTGAATCTCCGTGCGTCTCTATTTTTGTGTAATGTAAGTTCTACTATATGATAGCGCGAGAAGTACTTTGGTGAGGAGGGAGTTGGGGCGCCAGCACAATGTAATACCAAGCTAGTGTGTGAGTGGACAATGTGACACGCTTGAGCAGTGGACTGTAGTATCATGGTTATTCGAGGAGAGTTCCGATGAGCCACGTATGACGTCAGACTTCAAGACTTTATTTTTTGTTCTCTTCCCCTTTTCCACTTTCTGAATAAATCATTCATCTTACCAAACTTCAGTGATATGACGCGATACCACAATGCACATGAATATTCATATCCTTATTTAGAATCGTCTGCGTCGATCAAGTTGCGTTAAATATATCAAACTACAAACACTGTTTAAGATGGATTTTCTCAGAGCACTTCGTAATGTTACAATAGGTCTAGTTTCGTATCATTTGAACATAATATCAGAATAATTCACATGGTACATCTTTTAAGATTTAACTTACATGAGGAAATGTTGCTATGTAGTTTTGGTATAGAGGGCGCTACACAAAATATTTTTTTTGTGAGATAATGAAAAACTGAGTGTCAAATTCGAAAGAGCATACAATTGTAATGACAGAATAAACTTTATTTGATCAAAATCGGTTCAGAAATGGCTGATATATCCACAAACATAGCCATTTGTAATAAATGTGGGGCCCCACAATTATTCAACAATTTTGAACCAGCCGTTGAATTTTTTTTTAAATGCTTCCTCTTTTCAAAAATGTATCAAATTGGTTTTTAGATAGTTGTTGATTATCTCTCTCTATCTAATCACTATTTCAACAAAACATCACATGCACAATATTTTATTTAAAATGGTTAAAACCGATGAGTATTTAGAGAGTGCCCTCTTGAGTTTTAACGGCTCTTTTTTTTATGATAACAGGCTTTTTACTTAGTCATTTGTAATGTTTTTTTCCTTTTTAGCATGGTGGAGTTATAACTATTAGTTTGTAATGTAATGGTGCAGGTTTTGGTTACTAAAATTCAGTTTGACCAAAACTGTACACTCGTTACCAGAACTCGACTATCCCTTTAAAGGGACATTCCCTCTTTTGCAAGCCAAATTACAAAAGTTGCGAGGCTATTGTCTTATATGAAAGAAAATGTCATTTAATAGCATGCCTGAAAAAATTAGGGCTTGAAATATCTTTTTCGTGAAGTTATAGACCTAAAACTAATAAAACGACAACCAACGGTTAATTGTGCATTTACGTGTATTCACCCAGTGAGGAAGTTCGTACACGGATTCCACGAAGTACCACAACGTTATACGTGACCCCTACGTGACCCGCGCTAGCTACGTGACCCGCACACACATAATAATAGCATGACCGAATATTAAACAAAATAACCAAACCTCTACAACATATACTTCATTTTTGAGATTAATTTGTTCCGTGACATACCTTTACAAATGTCGGCTTCACAATACCTTTATAAGAATAAGTACAATATTGTTGTAATATTATGCTAAATCAGTTAAACTCTTTTATTGACCGATATATAGTTTGATGGAGGGACGCACTCGTTTTTTATCCGTAGAATCCAAATTACAGGGCTGTTCGATCTGATTTTTGTGTGTGTGTTACATTCATCCCCATCCGTCAACTGGAAACTGTTCAGACGTTTTGTAAAAGAGGGACAGTCCCTTTAACATTGTTAACTTAAGTGCAAACTATTTGAACCATCTACATTTATTTAATATAAACATGTATGTACTGTATTACAATGAATTAATTGTGTCACAGAAGAACCAGGTTTATAATTATTCCATAGTCATACAATAGACCGCTTCTGTAATGTATGCAAGTAATATACGTATGACGTCAGACTCCCCGTTGGCAAGCAATAGTAACTAGGTCCGGCAAGCTCCGGCAAACTTAGCTTGCCGGACCTAGTTACTATTGTTAAGCTTGTCTTTTGGGGGGATTTTTTGTATTTTTCTTTATATATGGTGATTCTTAAGAAACATAACTGTGTTCCTGGTACAATATACATGCTAAGATTATATAAATTTACACAATCTCTGATAAAACAACAGGATAATCATGAAAATTGATTTAGTTTTACCGTTTTCTATGTTTTTATCCTTTTCTTTGTTTTCTTTGTTTTATTCTTTATATATTGTATTGTTTTATGCAAATGAGAATGTAATAAGTTTTATGCCAAAAGGGAATAATAACAGTACATGTGAAAAGATGGGTAGGCTATAAAACTGCAACATAAAAGGTGCATCTTAAAACTCTGTATGTTATATATGGAAGAATTAACAAAAACAAAATGAATTTTCAGTGACACGTGATCGCAAAATGTTACATAACACCCGGATCGTTGACCCGGTGTGCACAAATTTGGTATCAAAAGATGCGCAAGACTCTAAGTCATGAAGTGGCACCGTAAAATATTTAAGCATTGCGAAGTAATCGCGAAAATAGAGGAGGGGGGGGGGGGGGGGCTAAATCAGCCCCCAGTCTTTTTAGGGTTAAAGGTACTTACGTCATTTCTTGCTAGTTTTTCTTCAGAGTTAAATACATATTGTACATAAATTAGAATATGCATTTATATGAT
Source organism: Echinarachnius parma (assembly GCA_037951105.1). Lineage (NCBI taxonomy): Eukaryota > Metazoa > Echinodermata > Echinoidea > Clypeasteroida > Echinarachniidae > Echinarachnius > Echinarachnius parma. The sequence goes on from JBAMJV010003084.1 coordinate 286,908, forward strand.
TATATGCTATATAAGAATCATATATTATTACTGTATTTGCAATGTTTATGTTTTGTTTAAATGTATTTATAATATATAATTATTGTCCGTAACTTGTTTCAATATATTATATTGTGTATTATTATGAAACGATTTGTATACGTTTTACAATATTCTAAAGGTTTACACTGAACGGACATACCAGATAAATACGACCCCGAAAAATGGCAATTTTTGTTAAAAATCACCGCAAGAAACATGCCGTTATTTCATAACTATATAACTTGGCAAGCATATATAATTATGTCGTCATCGAGAATGTACGGGAAAAGGGAATTAAACCGTGTATGAATAGAAATGACTAGATTATACGTGATAAGTCGACTGAAAGCTATATACATGGCTAAATTAAGACATTTCCATTGATAAAAGAGATAAACAATCATGCATGCATCGCCTGACATATCCATTGATATATAATCATTGTACGAACTCAGATTATGAAGATTATTAAATATTATATATAAATGCGTGGTTTGGCCTTGGAGTGGTTCAGGATCTATGTGTACCTCTCTATATAATAAAAACCAAAAAAAGTATGTGCTTTTTAAATGATCATGCGTCAGAGTTACGTGATATTAATTGTGGTGTTCTTCAGTGAAGCTTGTTAGGACCACTTTTATTTATTTTTTTATACATAAATGATTTGTGTCGGTCATCCAATATTTTATCTTTAGTTCTTTTGGAGGACGACACAAACTTTTTTTTTTCTCACAATAATCCACATACTCTTGCAGAAATAATTAATAATTAGTCAGTTGAATTAGTTGAATGAATTTGATTGAAAGTACACAATATTAATTAGTCAAAATATTACAATGGATTAGAGGAAATAAAATATCAATACATTTTCAGAAAACTAAATATATGCTTTTTAGTCAATCTATAGACTCACTATACCCATTAATATTGCCTCTCAAGACTTTCCATTAGGACAGGTTTCTAACATTAACATTCTTGGGGTAACGATATATAATAAACTCTCTCGGAAATGTCATATTGATAATATTTGTAAAATTATTTCTCACAATATAGGTGTTATAAACCGATTAAAGACACACCACACACCTCACTTTATCTTCCTTACTAGTGCTTTACTCATCTATGATATTTCCTTATTTTAATAAATTATGGCCCTTTGGCACGGGATAATACCCATCAAACATTGTTAAATAGATTGTTATTGCTACAAAAGAAAGTACTTCGTATACTATAAATTATTATATAATTTACCTGAATGCACGCTCTCATACTGACTCAGTATTACAAATATTATAAATTTACGATTTATATTTATTACAATTGGGTCAATGTATGTATAGTTATAATAATGAAATGTTGCATGGGGTATTTTATGATATGATTTGTAAAAATCGAGCAGTTCATCAGTACCCAACATCTCTTATATCATTCAAGAACAAAAATAAAATTAATGTTATTACAATCTTATAAAACGCTATAAATTATGTAAATCGTAGTTTTACGACTCTGCTCCTTTCTCTGATTAAAAAGGGTATATCGTGTGTTCACTATTATCTGTTTATCTGTTTATATATATAATTATATAATGAATTTTTAATTGTTTTGTGCGCTCATATATGTTTGTGTTATTACAGCATCATGAGTCTCCAATACATCTGTCCACCCACCCTGTTCCCTTTCCCTCGTCTTTTACTTCTCTCTGTGTGTTCCGTGTGTCTTCTTATCATGCACCGTGCTCCATTGTCCTATTATTCTATTCCTATATCGAATTTTTGCTCACAATGTAAATACAATTTAGTAATATCAGTTTGTAAGACGTTATTAAGCATGTATAATGTCGAACCTTTATATTTTGTATTGTTTATTATTATTTAGATGTTGTACTTTCTAATTTCAGGGATCCACAATTATGTACAAGCTTTGCTTCACAGTGGATCCCTTCATTTTCACTCCAGTTATCACTTTTTGTACACAAATGTTATTTTGTATTCACGTTGTGTTGATTATAATTATTATATATGTTACGTTATTATGATTTCTACATAATTATATTTTGTGAACATGAAAACAATCAACTTGAATCTTGAAACTTGTGAAAGAGAGGCGATAAAATAACGAGAATTGGCGCTCAATATGGAAAGTCTTTCCCATCACACGCAAGCCCATGGCACCAAATTCTTCCTCTCCGGCTGGCAAGGGTGTCCGAATTGTGTAATCGAGGTCTTGGATTACCACTTTCAAATATCCCTAATGGTCCTGATTGTCCTGATGGTCCGGTCTTTATGCAATTTAAGTTTCGAATAGCGTATTTCAGGAAGCGATCATAGTGATCAAAGCGCCAGAAACGGATGTGATATTGATTCCTTCTTTCTTGTCTGTTTGTGTCCGTTTTGTTTCTTTCCAAAGTTTAAGGCCCGTATATATATATATCTATATATATATCAGTCTCGCTTAAAGCCGCATTAAACATGTTAAAGTCTTGGGGGAAAATACCAAATTCAAACTGCAAAATGTCGTTTCATTGCACGACCAGAAGATGCAAGCAACATTTGTATTAAAAATAAAGAACAGAGCTAGAACCTACTTTGATACCAAACAAACAATAACATTCATCCAGGGCCCCGTTGAAGAAGGATGCAATCAATATGACTGTTGCAATTAATTCCAAGTCGGTAAATTTGCATATTTGAACCAATCAGATCTGCGCATTAAGTCACATGATGACAACGGCGCCCAGCTCGGATAATAATCAGAAAGGCCACATAGAAATGTATTTGCGGGACTGATGACTGAGCATTATAGAAAAGATTTAAGCGAACATTGCTTATTCATATTATATTTATATTATATTTATATTATATTTGCACTATCCCAAAGGAAAGAAACTACACACCGTTTTTCTCAGTCTACAAACAAAAAATGTTAATAATTTTATTACAAAATCCCAGGTGGTAAATTAAGCGATTTGAAACGTTTCCTGAATTTCCCAGGATATATTTTAACGGTTTCACAAGATTAGCAAAGGAGCTTTAAGCATCGGTGCTTGCGTATTATATAGAGACTGTCCATTAGCGCATGCATTAGAACTTCCGTTCCCTTTCATCCTATGACCATGAAGATCATAATCATCAACTCCAAAGACAGTGATATGACACATAGTCTACATATATACGTACACGGACGTAACATTGTGTGGCGCCCACCCACGGCAATAACTGACGCATTCACTTCCTTGTTAAAGGTATAGTGAAATCCCGGCTTTGATTCTTTTTTATAGGTTTGAATATGTGCCTATATTGATATACCACACTCTTTTTTTTCAAAGAAATCCTTAAGTTGGGGAAAAAAGGTAAATTTCATGCAACTTTTTGGCTTCTTTTCGCATCGGCGTTCCATACTCCTAAAAAAGTTATTTATAGCGGAGCGCGCGTGTGTGTGCGTGCCCGTCGGGTCATGGCGTCACATGAGGACCACAACACGGAGTTCAAAGTTCGAACATGCATGCCGTTTACATGCATAGTCTTTGACATGCTAGTAAAACAAACTCGTATTTGCTTTGAAATTGAGGCTTAACTGAAAATGCCTAAGAAATGCATTGTAGCAGGATGCAGCAACACATCTGAGTGTGGATCCTCCATGATATAAACTTAAACAAATGTTTGCAAATATTGAAAAAAATCGAAATAATATCTCTCTGTCAACGTGAGTAGATGCACTCAGCGTGTACGTCTATGACAATAGAGTACCAAGCTATACTGCGATTGTCAATATGTGATGGCACAAAGATGACGTCATTTTTCTTCGCCCGGACTCAATTTTTTTACAGGGGTTCCTAAAGTGAATTTACAAGTTGATTTTTTTTATTTTACCGGGTTTTCCCACGAGGCAAATATGTTTTTATTAGTAATCTTCATGAAAATCTACCTTAGATACAGTAAAACACAATTTTGAGGTAGTTTTCTTGTCTGTGGAGCTTTAAGCCGGGTTCATTCATTAAGCACACATGCGCAAACAGTAAAAAAAAAAACAGGAACCGATCCGTGTAATAATGATTTTAACATTTTATTTGTTCATTTTTGTCTTGCTAAAAAAAACACGACCTTTCAAGGCGAGGAGATTTTAGAAATGATTTAAAAGTTTTGAAAAGGCTATTGCGGCTTCTATAGTGTTTATACCCCCGCCCCCGGCCCCCGTCCCCTTTATATCTAAATCGCGAATTGTCCAGTATAATATGTTACGTAACCATTCATATGAAAGAGTATAGTTATGATAGTACAGTGAATTATAGTATTGTTTCAGCCCGTAATTATGATATTTTGCATACATCAAACACTGAAATTCACTCCATGCCTAAGATAGAAAATAATATCATATATTGACCATTTCAAACGATAATACGCAGTTTATTGCTAAATTGTACTTTATTTTCAGGTTTTTATAAATTAATTTATAGTTGATTTCTTAGATAATATTTAATTGTTTTGTACAACTTATGTTTTGTGTATTGGTGAATGTTGTTTGTACTATAGTTTGATAAACACGGCCTGGACAAAGAGAGGTGCAGGAGATAGAAAGGGAGAGGGGAGTATGAAGTGATGCGGAGTGTGCGAATCAGATTGATCTCAGATGGCGCTGCAATATGTTTTAAGCATCTCAGAAGATTGAGCACATTGTGAAAAAATGTATATAGGCATGCAGTCAGTGGTTTGCTTGTCAAATATATATTTGCGCAATGAAACATCCCCAATAAAGAAAACACATAAATTAGCATAAAATAAATAGATTTATACCGGTTCATTATCCTTATTCTGAGGAATAAACACATCAAGAACGTTAGGTAAGAAAATAATGTTGTCAAATTGACAATTATATCGAAATTATCCAAGTGCAAGGAATTTGAAGAAGAAAAAAATATATTATACTGTGACTCAAATTGTGTAAGGTAGATGGTAACGTGATTAGTTTTAATGTACGTGGTCTTTGTATAGGGACGGTTACGCTCAAATGCAATATTATAATTGTCCTTATCTCTTATTGATCATTATGTTGGTCATACGTGAGGAATGAGAAGCAAACGGCCCTACCCCCCCCCCCCCCCCCCTGTCGACTACGCCACTGTTAAGATTAAGACTTTTGTCGAGACAATTTTTTCTTTTCTTTTTACATCTTTTGTGATCGAGTTGAGGTATCCACATTGATATGGTGGATATTAAAAATGAGTTTCAGTAGTCTTTGTTCTTCATTTCGACTAATTGAGATGTTTGTATATATTTTACGAATCATTATTGGAACTCTATAAAATTCTCACAAATTAGTGTGGTGTACCGCGGACGTAGCTTTAATTATGATTATGCCTGGTCTGTGGAAAGGGGCTTGGGGCTTCAGCCCTCCCCCCCCCCCCCCCCCTCCCCCTTTAGAGATTTGAAAATAAAATACTTACACTCTAGCAAAGCCCAAATCACCTCATATTCGGACAAATCCATCATATATAAAAAAAAAAAAAAAAAAAAAAAAAAACATTTTCAGGGCGAAATAAGTTGATTTGTTGATAACCTCAGCCCGCCCCACCCCCCCCCCCTCTCCTCCCCCCAAACAACAAAATAACAACAACAACAAGCCATGCATGATGGTCTTGGCGTACTGGTTGTGCAAATTTGCACCCAATACCACATTTAGGTTTTTCCCCAATGCATAACCGAGAAGACAAATCCAGTACAGTTTTAGTAGAGTGTATACTAATTTGCTGTGTGTCTGTCCAAACATTACTACCTCTATATTAAGAATACTGTAATACCACCAAGTAGTACCATGCACCACCGCAAGCCGTCGATGTTTGCAGAGTCTAGTTCATAGTGCGCAGATAAAAACATTGTAATTGTTAACTGGTGGCGTAGCTACGGGGGGAGCATTGGGGGCAAGTGCCCCCCCCCCCCAAACAAAAAAAACAACAAACAAACAACAAACAAACAAACAAACAAAGAAACAAATAAATGAATAATAATTTGACAAGAACAATACAAAACATAAGGGGGAAATCCGGTATAAAATAAAGAAATACGTAGTGTACCCCCCCCCCCCCCCAATAATTCGCGTGCTCCCTATCAGTCCTACCTGGCTACGCCTCTTTCGTCAGTTTTGGAACCAGTGAAGGGATACAATACACGATTATGTGTTGTATATTTTGGTGTTGTACGTTTGTGAATTATATATCGCAGAACGACAGGGAAAACGAAAGAAAAAGTACATGTACTCAGTATACATGTATTATAATTCGCTTCAGTCGCTCCGTTGGTAATGTTTTGTGTTTTGTCTGATTGGGCCAATAGCATGAATAATGGGCCATCCGTGTCTACGGTGTAGCTACAAGAGTGAAATCACGGTTTGTGCCAGCTTTCGCACATGTATTGTACTGCTGTAGCTTGTCGATCACAACAAGTCGCAGTGCTAGTGCACACCTGTGGAATATTATAGGCTGCCTTTGAAGTTTGGATCCAGTTACGGGTGTGTTTAACGTGCATGGTCCTGTACTTGAACGGATCCGATCACGTAGGCCATGATCAGATGATAATCATGTTCCTTATTTTGTTAGAAGGACCATAATCAGCTGTGTTTACATGCCAACTGAATGACGTTTCTGGACTCTAGGAATAATACGAGCATCATTTTGTTACCATTCGCGGAAGTGGATGTGGGCATAATTCGAAGTGGGAAATAGTTGTAAACTCACATATATTCGAGACCGACAACATACTCATAATATTATACTGCATGGTGAGTTGTATTATCAGTACTAGTTGTTATTGCACTTTCCGGTGAGATATACTTTATTCAAACCGTACTCAATATGCCAGTAGTTATAATTTATATATAAATTATAAGAGATTTATAGATTTACTATTTGTAATTGTTAGGTAATTCAAGTTCACATTTGCGGTATTTTCGTTTTCATTTTTCATTTTGTCATTATATGGTCTCCTCTTTCAGCATGATATAATTAATTGCAACGTGGATACTCTGGTTAACATTATCAATCACTAAATTTAATGAATTTGAACGTATGATCATAGATTGATGATACTATGTAGCTAAAGTGTGAGCCTTTTGATCTGTTTGATTTGTTTTGCCTTGTGTGTATATTATACTTTGGAAAGTTTGAACTGCTTTTGATACCGGGTATACAGTTAGCCAAGGAGACGGAAGGTAGAGACATTTTCATTAATTTTTTGACTTTTAAAAAAACAAGAATGCCATGTAAAAAAAAGTCCAAAAATGAATGAAAATGTCTCTACCTTCCGTCTCCTTGGCTAGGGTACAGCAGTAAAATAACTCATAAAATGTTTGTCTTTTTACCAACGTAGGATGCATTTTGGATGAACACCTTATTGATTATACGTATATGGTCCTGTGCTATAATCTATTTTTATTCTTGAAAACTGTAAACAACAATTCAAACAAGTTCGTTACAAAAATACTGGCAAATTTGTGATTTGTTATAACCTCCAGCCCACAAACGATCATTTTCTATCAAAAACATCCCGGCATGCATGTCAAAAATCATTGAGTACATCCGGGGTTGACTATTAATGAGCTTGATATCGAAAGTAGTTCAACTGCGGCAATAATACATGTACAAACTTGTCAGTTTATTAAAATGGTTATCTTCTAATAAGGCATCAGACGGTCTAGTTTTTAAAGTTATAGACAATTAGTAGTAAATATATAATTACATCAATAAAAAAAAATACTTGTCAGCTTATTCAAGCGTATGCCCAGCAAGGCCGCATGCAGAGGGTACACAAATAAACAAATGAACACCACAAGTGTACAAGTTAAACAAAGGTAAATGACACACACAAATACAACAATATCATATACAGTGTATTCGTTATAAATAACACTGAAATAACCAAGGTTTGCTGTTACAAGATAACAAAAGAGGTCCGCAAACTAAATAATATATTTCGTGCATAATTTATGAGCGCCGCTGTTAAACAAAATAGTGTGGGGATCAGTAGCCTAAGCCTATTGATTTGTAGGGGTAGTTGGTAGGGACTAACCACCCAGCCCCCCCCCCCCCCCCCCCCCCCTCACCCCAGGCCTCCCAACACACCGGCCTCCAGATAACTAGACCCTCCACATGTTACATCATAATACCTATGGACATTTTATGTTATGGAATTGGAAAAGTATAATTTATAATTGTATATTGTAGGAAAAAATTAAGAGCTCGGGCGAGCTCGGTGGTTTAGTGGTCATGATGCCAATCAACAAATCAGGAGGTCTTGGGTTCGATCCCCGTCATGAAGTCACGGTTTAAACATGCAGTGATCATCCGGTGTTGGGCAACAATACTAACATTACAATATATTTGTTGAAAAGCAACAATATGAGTTTATACATGCTGCTACTACCGTTGGAGTAGCCATGGTCATGGCAGCCGGGGTGATGCTTTGGCCACTTTTTTAGATTAATAATGTATTTTCATCAAGCCTCACTTTTTAGGACAAATTTCTTACTGTTATAAATATATTCTTATATGGTAATGTATAGAATCTGATATTAGTTCTTAAGAGTGAAAAGTGATGAAAATATAGCCTTCTCAAAAAGTGGCCAAAGTGGTTTATGGTATTCCCACAGGAGACAGTACTTAGCCTCATTTGGCCCTCTATACCTGAATTTTATTTTGTAATGTTGCAACATGGCGTTCATTCAAAATGAATATATACGTTAAAATAACTAAAGCCTTGACGTACATGTTCGTCCGCTCATGAACTCCCACTTATTGCGATGAGCAATTACTGTAGTAATGTATAAGATCACCTATTTAGTTAATTATATTTCGTAGAAATGGTTCTGTGCTTGAATCTATTTTTATTCTTGAAAACTGTAAACAACAATTCAAACAAGTTCGTTACAAAAATACTGGCAATGTTTGTGATTTGTTATAACCTCCAGCCCACAAACGATCATTTTCTATCAAAAACATCCCGGCATGCATGTCAAAAATCATTGAGTACATCCGGGGTTGACTATTAATGAGCTTGATATCGAAAGTAGTTCAACTGCGGCAATAATACATGTACAAACTTGTCAGTTTATTAAAATGGTTATCTTCTAATAAGACATCAGAGTGACGGTCTAGTTTTTAAAGTTATAGACTAGTAGTAAATATATAACTACATCAATAAAAAAATAAAAAAAACTTGTTGTCAGCTTATTCAAGCGTATGCCCAGCAAGGCCGCATGCAGAGGGTACACAAGTAAACAAATGAACACCACAAGGGTACAAGTTAAACAAAGGTAAATGACACACACAAATACAACAATATCATATACAGTGTATTCGTTATAAGTAACACTGAAATAACCAAGGTTTGCTATTACACGATAACAATAGAGGTCCGCAAACTAATATATACATTTTCAGAAATTTTAATTTTGAAATTGTTTTTGCATACTCAGGAATGCCCAGTCCCATACTGACGATTTCCACGGCGAATCGCAACG
>JBAMJV010003085.1:0-90000 GCA_037951105.1 Echinarachnius parma
ACTCGCTACGCCCGTGATGCAAATGGTACACTTAGGGTAAACTGTTTATTTATGATAGCATACATTTTTAAGGGGAATTAAATTCAGATAACACCGGTACATTATAAATTTATGTATGCTAAATGATCCAACAATTACCAAATAAAGCTTATTTGATTATCTGTCTCTTCATGTTTACGCTTAAATGTTATTGCTTTGATTATGCTATAACTGAAAACTAATTTTAGACATTCTTTTTTTTTTTCTAATTGTGCGATAACAATATTTGGCTTGTTGAAAACTACTTTTCTTGATTAGACGACAGCCCGATAAATATCGAGTATTGTCCTGAACGGGTCACTAGCGACTAACAGCAGACTTTCATTTTCGGTAACTATCTGGTATGTCATACAGATGTATTTCTTTCCCAGCGATGCACTTTCCAGTACTTCTCACCGGCAAATCCACGTATTCATACTGGTGGTTCACATGGCATGTTTCCTTGTCTTCTAGGCCTAATCTACTGGAATCAAGGAACAGGGGCAGTGGTTCCGAATCGGAGGCATTACTTATGTATTCAAGAACGCAGTAAGCGGGATCTGTTGATGGTGATGGGCCAGCGAAATCATTCATTGACATAGCACCACTTGATTCATACAGAATGTTGTCCACGAAACCCTCCATAGAAGGATCTATCTGTGGAATATCTTCCGGAGGCGTACTGGCTCCAACATTCCCGTCGCTGTCATTTCGTGTGAAAGATGTTTCAGCGGAGATGTTTCCAGGGTCGACACTAGATTTCTTCCCGCGACTGCTACCTCCATCTTGAGAATTACGATTACCTTCTTCATGGCTGACCGCAGTCGGCTGAAAGGTAAAGTCTGGTATGATGGTACTTAGCGATGGTAATCTCTTTCCTCGCTTCCCGTGGAAAGAACGAGTACCATTTGACTTTCCTCGTCGATTCCGGTACACAATACAGGAACATCCGATGGCAAATGTTATCATGATTTTAGTGAGGACCGCAGCTACAGCAGCTATTAGCTTCAGCGGAAAGGATTCACTTAAGATTTCCGATGTCGAAATAATGATTTCAGGTTTGGATGTTTCGGATTTCCCCGAAGACGGTTTCATCGTCGATTCTGACTGAAGATATGACACAAGTGACATTGTTATGTTTGCGGTTTCAGACAAGGAAGAGGTCGGATGGGATTTGTGTGTTGATACCGGGGTTGATGTTGAAGCAGTTTGTGTAGTTGATTGCTTTTTTCTGTCGTCATCGATGCATCTGTTGCTGTCGATGTCGTCGTCGCTAATGTTGCTGCATTTGTAGTTTATTTTAGGAACACGGTGTTGGTAGTGTTAGTGATATTCTCTGTCTGGGTTGAAATTTCAGTATGTGACGTTCATTTCATTTCATTCATTTCATTTTATTCAGTCCCACAAAAAGGGGAAAATTGATTTGGCAAGTTGCTACATGATAAATATACATGGTAAAAACATTTAAATTTACAAAACAATAAATATGACTAGTCTACATATACATACAATCTACATACATAGCGAATACCACTAGCAGTCTACCCCGAAAAACAAATCATTAAATTACATGTAAATTGCACTGGCACAAAGGAGTGAATAGATGAAAAGAGAGTGGAGAGAAGAAGAATACAGAAGAATGATAGAAGAAGAATAAAGAAGAATGATAGAAGAAAAGGGATGGAACAGAAAAAGGAGTAAATTTAATTATTGGTCAATCCACGGATTCATTCTTAATGTCTTAACTGCGAGTAGCATAATTATAAATAAATTGAGTTCATTGAATGTATATGCAAATAATGTGACATGATTGTACATAATACACAAAATATTCCATGACAGAAATTGAAGGTATTAATCATTGAGTATTTGTATAAAATGACATACAACTTATTGATCATTGATAACTTAAAAATTAGGCGAAATTAAGGAAATGTACAAATTCATCCCTAATGTCCTAACTTAGAGTGGCATAGTTATAGATAAATTGAGTCCATTAAATGTATATGCAAATAATGTGACATAATTGTACATAATACACAAAATATTCCATGATTCAAAGAGAGTGAAACATCTCGAATGAAAAAGACAGTAAAGAAATAAGAAAGAAAGAAAGAAAGAAAGAAAGAAAGAAAGAAAGAAAGAAAGAAAGAAAGAAAGAAAGAAAGAAAGAAAGAAAGAAAGAAAGAAAGAAAGAAGAAAGAAAGAAAGAAAGAAAGAAAGAAAGAAAGAAAGAAAGAAAGAAAGAAAGAAAGAAAGAAAGAAAGAAAGAAAGAAAGAAAGAAAGAAAGAAAGAAAGAAAGAAAGAAAGAAAGAAAGAAAGAGAGAAAGAAAGAAAGAAAAGAGAGAAAAGAAGAGATAAAGAAAGTCCGGAAAAGAAAGAGAAAGAAAAAGAAAGAGAGACAAATTACATTGAAGGTATTAATCACTGAGTATTTGTATAAGATGACAAACAACTTATTGAACATTCATACAAATTATTGATCATTGGTAACTTAAAAATTAGGCGAAATTAAGGAAATATAAAAATTAAAAATTCAAATTTAAAAATAGAGAGGAATTACAGGACATGGAGGTACATACATTTAATTGATTATTAATATTCCATTAATGGGTTCAATCATGCGACCGGTTTACAGCTGGTGCAGCTTGTCAAAACTGTATTGTTGGCCTCGACCGAGTAATATAGACAGGCGACTGAAAACCAGCCGGACCAGGCCAAGCCAGTCCCGTATATGGAGGGCTCAATTAAGGGCATTGAACGTACGAACTGAAAATGGTACAAATGAATTCAAGAACCGGTTGGTCCTACTCTTCAGGCTTTGTAGACGTTTACCGGAACGCAGAAGAGAGAAATATTTGTTTAGAGGGTGTTCTGCCTCCTGCATTATGTGTTTAACCTTAATGAGGACCTTTTTCCTGTGAACATCATCTAAGTTAATTTGTACACACAATATCTTTGATGCTTGTCTAGTTAATCTTTTAATCTTCTTCGAGTCCTTTTGCATGAGGCTACTAAACCAAACCACAGAACAAAACAATACAGCACTTTCCACAACAGATGAGTAGAACAAATGTATTATCTACATGGAATGATTTAAGCTTCCTCAAGAAGTGGAGTCTCTGGTAACCTTTACTGACAGACTCCTTCACCTGAGCTTCCCACGTTAGCTTCTCATCAATTACAGTACCTAAATACTTGTAAGTACTAACCGTTCAATTTCAGTCCCATGAATTTTCAATTTAGGTATATTACCATTTGTCTTCCTAAAGTCAATTATCATTTCTTTTGTCTTCTTTTCATTCAGTCTCAGACAATTTTCGTCACACCACGTTACAAGAGTCTTTACAGCTTGTACATAGACTGCATCATTGTTCTTAATGAGTCCAATCAGTGCAGTGTCATCTGCGTACTTCAGAATGTATGTATCTGGGGATATTGAGCGACAATCATTTGTGTAAAGAACAAACAGGATGGGTGATAAAACACACCCTTGAGGTGATCCTATATTAGTTGTGAGTTTTTCAGAAAAGGTCCCAGACACCGCTACCTGCTGTTCTCTGTCATGTAGAAAGTCACTTAACCAAAGTGTCAATGTTGGGTTAATACCAAACTGCATCAATTTTTCAATCAACTTAACAGGAACCATGGTATTAAATGCTGATGAAAAATCTATGAATGTTATCCTGGCATATTTTCCGCTTCCGTGTCCATCATTTCAGTGGTTGTTTCCAAAGTATTCGCATCATAGGCAACCTACATGTTATTTTTTAAAGCTCAGGCACCAACGAACTGGAGGTAATTCGAATAATAGGATCCATCGTGTTGGGGGCATGTAAGGTTTCGGGCAAGGGAGGAACCGTCAAGCTATTGCCCATGATTGACGTATTGTATTTCAGTTGTCCTATGTCATCGAACACAGGCAGGCCTCGAGGTTCGTTTGTGAAGAAATTCGTGATCTCACACGCAATGTTTGATTCTACTGATGGACAGCTACAATATGTTACATTCACTTTATGTGATGTTATAATACGCGTTTCTTTTGATGGCATTCGTACTTTCCTGAATCTAGTATCGTCAAATTAGTTATATGCAATTCGAAAGTATATGTACCATCTATCCATGAGTGTTTGAATTTAAAGAAGAAATGTTTATCGTTGATATGGCCGGGGTAAGTATTCGTGGCACCAATTTCAAATCCTGCTAAGTAGTCTGGCATATATAGGTTAGTATACAAACGTCTGCTCCAGAACATATGAATGTTTGGGTTTGCCGGCGTGGTACAAATTAAAGTTTTCGCAGCGGTATCTCCAGCATTCAGGAAAACGTGATTAGCTTCGCTGTGGTATATTACCATACATAACAAAACAAAACAAATTCTACTTTGATGTGGAAGAGTTTAAATTTGAGTCCAAATGCTCTATCGCGATAAAAAATGTAATCTGGCCATAATGATGTCGCGATCCAAAGAAATGTCAAGATAATAGCTCGGACTGGATAGATTTTAGTTTACCTTTGTTTTCGTTTCACATAGCAGAGATAATTCAACGAAAATCAGCGGTCATAAGCCGAATACGTTCGTAATGTCAGCAGAACAAGATACTGGAGAAAAGTAAATCTCAATTTGGGATGTCAAATGCTTTTATAGTGCACTTACCCAATTACTCATGAAGATCGAAATATTCTGAAATCCACCTGCAGAGAATGTGTGATTTATTTTTAATGACAAGCCTCCCCATAGTCAAAACGATCAATGAAATATTAAGCCGTCAACATGCAAGCCCTTTTAAACGTTAATGACGTTAACTATGTTAAATTTTACCTTCAAGAAGGTTGTGATATAAATGTCAAGTTGTGTGTACTTTTCAAGTTTGGTCTACCTTTGTTAACTAGTCACGCGAATTTTGCAATAAATCAACAAGTCAATGATTGTCAACAATTAAATTAAATCAGCGGTGTCTACATGTGTACAGATGTTGAAGGACCTTCGAGATCTTTCATTGGCATGGCACCAGTCACTGCATCGCTTAATTTCGTTTGGTAACCAGTCTGCTGGTTATCTGCATCCAAAGACATGTGCTCTGCGTCGTCTATCTTGATGACGTGCGTATGGCTTGCTAAACTTGGCTGGAGGGTCAAGTTTGGTATGGTGGTACTGGGCGGGGGATGTCTCGTTTCTCTCTTCCTTCGTTGATAGTTGGAATCCTTTGCTTCTCTGCACCGGACCATATACATGTACATAACAAAAGACAAAACTACAGCGCATGCTACCAGGATTCTTATTTGTACTGAAACAACAATGGCTACTAGTTTAACTGACAATGATTCATTTAAACGTGTGCTTCCCGGTGTCGGACATTTCTTCGTGTATTCAGGTTTGGATGTTTCGGATTCCTCCTGAGACGATTCTATGTAAGGAGTTGACACAAGCGACGTTATCTTGTTTATGGTTTCAGACGTTTGAGACGGAGTGGTCGGATGTAACTTTACTGTTGTTTTTGTGTTTGTTATTGATGGTTGTGTAGATGATATTCCAAGAGAAGTTGATTCCACTCTCGAAGATGGACCCCAGCTAAGGGTGTTTGATTTATATGCCTTGGTCGTCATGGAAACTGTTGATTTCGAGGGAGATGCTTCTCTTGGTGATACTGGGTTTGCTGCCCGGGGGGGTCACTCCCAACATGACTGGCTACGCACCCGCGTCAGAAAAAAGCGTCGAAAGGGTATCATTTTCAGCTATACGGCGTCGTCGACGTTTTCCTGAAAAAGGGGTGTTTTTCAAGCACTGATCGCACAAAAACCTAAAAAAGGGTACCTTTTCAGGTTTACAGGTTTCGACGTTTTTCTACAAAAGGGGTCCCTTTTTAGCTACCGTAGCTCAGTACTACGGTTTTCGAATATTTTTATTTCTGCGTGGCTGTAATATATGTGTGCATGAATGTTGTGTGCGTGTATATGCGTAACAAGTGCGCTACATGCGGTGCGCTATTGACATGCATCACAGTGGTCGCCAGTTCAGACGGTATTTTCAGCATAAACTTCCTGTGATCTTCCAGTGATATTCGAAGCTGCGACGCGTCAGAGCCACCAAAGAGCGTTAAATACGACCTTAGGATTAAGCCTTCGAAGGACAAGGAGTCATTTACCAACCGAGAATCGGCATTTATTGATACATTTTGTATCTAATACAATGGAGACGGGCCCGTAAGTAAAATAGTAATAAACGGTGCCCGAATGTGTTTGCATAAATTACAGCTGGTAGTACTGGTGGTAGGGGCCTAGTGACACTGACTCTAGCCCGGCGATCTGGGCGATCCATTAAAGGAATTTACGCTGAGCCTGAGGGCTGATCATTATTCTGGAGCACCCATTATATCAGTTATAAACTAACTATATAAAACATATGATTGAAGGATACAAACTTCCTTTTACTGAGACTTTTCCTAGCTACAATATAATTATAAATTGTAGTTGTTTCTTGTAGAATTGCAATTCTAGGCTGAAAAGATTATTCAAATTGATTGTTTGTGTCACTGAGCTGAGTCACTGAGATCACCGAGTGTGGGTCTACTCCGTTGAACCCTCTGAGTGACATGGGTCATGCTATCGCCATGGTCATGAGCCGATGTATGAGTGCATCCCGATGAGCCGATGCCTTTATCGAGCTGCCACTTGAGCCAGATGGATCCTTGACATTGTCGACAATCATTAATCATCGCCCAGGCCCCATGACCAGTGACCGGATGGTGGATGGCATGACCTGATGATTGTAATGTGTTGAGTCATTTAGATTCAAACACTTTTTTTATTTTATGGGTGTACCGTATAGTATTCAGCAAAAAGGTATATTAAGCATGTTGCGTCACTCGAGTCGAGGTTTTAAACCATTATGCCATTTTAACAATTAAGGGGTGTTAACTTTAAAATGTGCATTACGCCCGTTAGGCTACATTCAGAAAAGGTGCGATACATACGCCATTTAGGGTAAATCTCAGAAATGGTGCAATACGCCATTGGTCAATTTCTAAAAAGTGGATACGCTTATTACGCCATTAGACTCTTTAGAGTCCATTTTTTTAAAGGTGCGATACGCCATTTTTGCCCATTAGGGTCCATTTTTAAAAAGGTGCGATACGCCATTTTTGCCCATTAGGGTCCATTTTTTAAAAGGTGTGACACGGGTGGGTAGCACTTGTGTATGAGAGTGACCCCCCCGGGGTTTGCTGTTGATGCAGCCTGTATGGTTGATTGTGTATTTTCCCTGTTTTCCTTCGTCATTGCTGCATATGTTGATGTCCTCGCTAACAACGACGCTGTATTTGTTGAATCTTTCAAACGATCATCGTCTATGAACGGATGTGATGGCGTGTATCTGGCATTGGATCTACTTGTAAGCTGTGTAGTCGTTTCTAGTGAACTAAGTGCCGTTGTGGAAGAAAACATATCCAACTTTGTAGGGTAAATCTGCGTCTGTGTTGACATATCAAGAAGCGACGTGTCCTTCCATTCAGTAGTAAATCCCACTGTAGTGGTTTGGATGGTAGGCAGCCTACAAGTGATATTTCTCAGCGCAGGTATCGAAGGACTCGATGTAATTCGAATAACGGGTTTCATCATTTTAGGGACGTGTATATTTTCGGATGAAAGGTCGACTGTCAAGCTATTGCCGATAATTGATGCATTGTATTCACGATCTTGAATGTCAACAAGTAGAGGAAATTTGTATTCGTCTTCGGGGAAATTCGGTAAATAACAATACGCAATGTTTGATTGATTTACTGAACAGCTACAATTTATTACACTTACTTCAAATGATACTATGTATTGGGGTGTGTTATCCGTTTCACGAACACATCTATATGTTCCTGAGTCTAGTACTGTCAAATTAGAAATACTAATTCCAAAATGGGATGTAGTTATACTATCTCGTGATGACGTTTCGAAGCTGAAATTGAACCGTGTATCGTTGGTATGGGTGTGGAAAGGGGTACAATTTTTACTTGTACATTTTGCTAAGTAGTCGGTCTTCCTATTATCATTGTACGTCCTTCTTGCCCAGTTGATAGTAATGTTTGGATCTGCAACCAAAGTATAATTGAAACTTCTCGAAGCGGTATCTCCAGCATTCAGGAAAATGCGATCAGCTTTACACCGTGATATTAACGTCAACGCGAGGAATACCAAAACAACAATGGAGCAATAGTTTTCAAATTTGTGTACAAACACTCTGCCGAGTCGAAAATGATGTCTGGCCATGGTGAAGTTCGAATCCAAACAAGTACTAATGTCGAACTAGAATTGTATCAGTTTTGTATTCTCTTAGCCAAATAAACACAGAGAAAGCCAGCTGTCATACGCCCAACATGTTTGTTTGAATGACAAACGTCAGAAGCAGGTCAGGAGCAATCTTCTCTGCTCAAATGTACATCATATTCTATCAGCACGCACCAAAAGAAAAGTGCATCTTCATTTCCCACGTTTGTTCAGGTATCAAAAGCTATTATAGTACACTAGCTCAAATAATCGTGTCGATCGATCGATTCTGAAACTCACACTCGTCAAGTATTGTCATTTAATAAAATATGATCATCTATAAAGGGCCTCTTTATTTTCGAAACAAAAATGAAACATTTACATTATCTATATGCCAATATATTTTTAACCTTTCAACATTCTCACTACCATTGGCTCACTAGCTGTAAATAAATCACAATAGCTTTTACATGACATACAACCGAGACGGTTAAAGTATATAATATTTTGTTCAAGAATGTTCTGACATAAAATACTTTTGTTTAGATAATTATTTCAGTTTCGCTGATACATGTTACGCCCCCTCTCGGGCATGGCACATCAGTTTGGCTTGCGTGATAGTATTGGGGATACTGTATATCAAGTGATAGTCAAGAATCTTGACTATACAGGCTTATGTACTTACGACTGTTAATCGATCGATTTTGAAACTCACTTGTATGAAAATGAATGAAATATGATTAATAAATTAATGACAGGCCACTCTACAGTCGAAACAGAAATGGAAATACCCCGTTTGTGCGAGTCTGATTAATTTCAAGGGGATCCAATAAATTTGTTGACATTGTGCAGAAACTGGCAAATGAAATGGTTGATCGAATGTGTATTTCTGTGATCTGATATGCTCTCTAACAAGTTACGTGTGAAAATTCCATGGTAAACTAATGTCCCATGACCTAGTATGCAAAGTGATATTCGCTAACTCATTGCACTGACTTCGTACAGTCATAGTTATCCAGTAGATAATTATAAATCTGACTACTTATATCATACATCTCTGTATGCTGAAAATCAAAAGCTGTTTCATGCTTCTATTGGTTATACGAATACAATGAGTTACAGTATGTAAGAACCGCTAGAGTTCTAAGAAGGATTTGAGAATGTTGACAATGTAACTAGATCCTTTTAATATTTTCTGTTTTCGTTTAGGAAATATGTGATATTTATTAATAACTGTATATATATATTTCAAATATGTTTTCCATTGTTTGCTAGTAATGCAAGTTTCGAAATACTGATGATAATGACAGTGTTGACTCAGATTGGGATATTTACCCGGTGTTCCTAGATTATGTAATATGCATTGAGTTCGTATATCGTTTTGCTATGTTCCTGTAAATAGATTATAGGCATGTTAAAGATCCATGAGCTTGTTGTATTGTCCACACAACTTTTAAGAGAAGATCGATCTATATTTTCCACGGAGTGCATGGGGTGAAGATAAAGAGGATGATGTTATCAGAAAGTATTTAGAGTTGTCTTTTACACTTTTTATAGGATAAATTTACCAACTTCCGGAATAACCTTAATTATAGTTTTCTTTGCTCCGTATTCGACCGTTTGCATTTTCCCTACATCGTCATTTTCTTCCCCCCGTTTCACTTTTAGTTTTACACTCATCACGTTTTATACTTGCCGACAAAGTTACTAGATCTCTTTAAAGTTGTACATGAATGTCTGTCGATTTATGACCTTTTAGGGATGTAGATGCATTGAAAGTTCCCATGGAAAATGTTGAGAAACTCCTATTAACCAAACACGTTCCCATTCTGTTCATGATGTACGTGTTTCCTTTAATATCATGTGACTGGTCATGTTGTGGTGTAGAATATTATGTTGCTGATGGTTAAATGCTGAAGGATTAATTCCCACTGAATATTCTCTTGTTTATATCATGTATTGTATATTAATTAACTCCTACCATTCTCAATTGGTAAATAAATTTCAGCATAATTTGAAGGGAAAAAAGGAAATTGCACTCTTTTCATCTTGTTAAGGTTATTCGGTTACCAAAGTATCATATAACCGAGCTTTGCTAATTAAAAAGAAGCTTTCGAAACTGATTTAATTATCAGCATAACATCAACAAAAAGTGTCACTGCAATTCTATAGATTTCAAAACTGAGTTCATGTTTATAACTAACACAAATATTAAAGTATCAACAAGTATCAACATTTAACGGATCTAATTACTTGGTTGACATGTGAACAAACTGGCGGGTTTATACAAACTAATAATATGTGTTAAAAGGGTGTTATATGTCCACTGAGTGAAGTGCTAAAACTCATTGCACTGTGTACATTTTTTTTTAAATCTGAACACTTCAATTAAAAATACACTTATAACGAATTCAATTTCAAATAGAAATTCCGAGAAAAAAAATTATATAGATAATACGAATACAACCAAGTAATGTAATAACCGCTACAGTTCTTAACATATTTTAAAGGATTTAAAGAATGTTACTAGAACACTTTAAGGAGGTAATTTGGTTTCATATTGCAGAGGAGATTTGTATGTGACATGTTTTTATTTGAAGAATCTCGAATTATTACTGATTGTATGTAAATCAATTTAAAAACAAAATTGCACAATATGAATTTTCGTGTACTGCAAACAAAAATATTTTAACAAATTCCTTTATTCTATAAAATCGGATATATTTGAGTGTTCGTTATAGAAGGGTGTGACATTTATGTAAAATTGTTAACATTTCACAGATTTGCTTTTCATGTTCATGACTAACAAAAGTATCAACGATTAATATATTAAACAAAATTGTGGCTAATGTAGTGCATGTTGAAGGTGATCAAGTAAACCGTGGATGCATGTGAACTACTAGGTGTGAAAATATACTTTTGATTGAGAAGATCTCAACATGTATGACATGGACCTTGTTGAAATAAAGACAAATTATGACAGAGGCATAGTAAGCAATTGTGTTGGGTGTAGTTTTATTATCTGATCATGTTTTTTTTTTAAGACATGTTATAGACATTGCTTGATTTTTGAGCTTTTTATACTAAATTTATAAACAATGTTATACTGAATGTGCACATGTACCTTATGACGAATAATATATACAATTACCACAAACAACTGTTTGCAATGCCCAACCTGTGCCACGCCAGGATCTGGGCCCATCTCACGATATATTACTGCTTTATTACATAATCTAATCACTATTTCAACAAAGCATCACATGCACAATATTTTATTCAAAATGGTTGAAACCGATGAGTGTTTAGAGAGCACCCTCTTACGTTTTAACGGCTCTTTTTGAATGATAACATGATCTTTACTACGTCATTTGTAATTTTGTGTTCCTTTTTAGTTATAACTATTAGTTTGTAATGTAATGATGCAGGTTTTGGTTACTAAAATTCAGTTTCACTAAAACTGTTCTCTCCTTACCAGAACTCAACTATCCCTTTAAGTTTCGATAATATATGTTACGCCCCCTCTCGGGCATGGCACATCAGTTTGGCTTGCGTGATAGTTTTGGGGGGATACTGTATATCAAGTGATAGTCAAGAATCTTGACTATACAGGCTTATGTACTTACGAATGTTAATCGATCGATTCTGAAACTCAATTATATAAATGAATGAAATATGATTAATAAATTAATGACATGCCACTCTACAGTCGAAACAGAAATGGAAATACCCCGTTTGTGCGAGTCTGATTAATTTCAAAGGGATCCAATAGCTTAGTTGACATTGTGCAGAAACTGGCAAATAGTTGAACGAATGTGTATTTCTGTGATCTGATATGCCCTCTCACAAGTTACATGTGAAAATTCCATGGTAAACGAAAGTCCCATGACCTAGTATGCAAAGTGATATTCGCTAACTCATTGCACTGACTTTGTACAGTCATAGTTATCCAGTAGATAATTATAAATCTGACTACTTATATCATACATCTCTTTATGCTGAAAATCAAAAGCTGTTTCATGCTTATATTGGTTATACGAATACAATGAGTTACAGTATGTAAGAACCGCTAGAGTTCTAAGAAGGATTTGAGAATGTTGACAATGTAACTAGATCCTTTTAATATTTTCTGTTTTCGTTTAGGAAATATGTGATATTTATTAATAACTGTATATATATATTTCAAATATGTTTTCCATTGTTTGCTAGTAATGCAAGTTTCGAAATACTGATGATAATGACAGTGTTGACTCAGATTGGGATATTTACCCGGTGTTCCTAGATTATGTAATATGCATTGAGTTCGTATATCGTTTTGCTATGTTCCTGTAAATAGATTATAGGCATGTTAAAGATCCATCAGCTTGTTGTATTGTCCACACAACTTTTAAGAGAAGATCGATCTATATTTTCCACGGAGTGCATGGGGTGAAGATAAAGAGGATGATGTTATCAAAAAGTATTTAGAGTTGTCTTTTACACTTTTTATAGGATAAATTTACCAACTTCCGGAATAACCTTAATTATAGTTTTCTTTGCTCCGTATTCGACCGTTTGCATTTTCCCTACATCGTCATTTTCCTCCCCCCGTTTCACTTTTAGTTTTACACTCATCACTTTTTGCACTTGCCGACAAAGTTACTAGATCTCTTTAAAGTTGTACATGAATGTCTGTCGATTTATGACCTTTTAGGGATGTAGATGCATTGAAAGTTCCCATGGAAAATGTTGAGAAACTCCTATTAACCAAACACGTTCCCATTCTGTTCATGATGTACGCGTTTCCTTTAATATCATGTGACTGGTCGTGTTGTGGTGTAGAATATTATGTTGCTGATGGTTAAATGTTGAAGGATTAATTCCCACTGAATATTCTCTCGTTTATATCATGTATTGTATATTAATTAACTCCTACCATTCTCAATTGGTAAATAAATTTCAGCATAATTTGAAGGGAAAAAATGAAATTGCACTCTTTTCATCTTGTTAAGGTTATTCGGTTACCAAAGTATCATATAACCGAGCTTTGCTAATTAAAAAGAAGCTTTCGAAACTGATTTAATTATCAGCATAACATCAACAAAAAGTGTCACTGCAATTCTATAGATTTCAAAACTGAGTTCATGTTTATAACTAACACAAATATTAAAGTATCAACAAGTATCAACATTTAACGGATCTAATTACTTGGTTGACATGTGAACAAACTGGCGAAAGATGCTTCCCAGCTAAGGGTTTCTGATTCATATGTCTTCGTTGTCATGAAAACTGCTGATTTCGATGGAGATGCCTCTCTTGGTGGTATTGGTGTTACTTTTTATGCAGCCTGTATTGTTGATAGTGCATTTTCCCTGTTTTCCTTCGTCATTGCTGCATCTGTGCCCTTCCATTCAGTGGTAAATCACACTCTAGTGGTTTGGATGGTAGGCATCCCACATGTAATATTTCTCAGCGCAGGTATCGAAGGACTCGAGGTAATTCGAATAACGGGTTTTATCATGTTAGGAACATGTATATTTTCGGGTGAAAGGTCGACTGTCAAGCTATTTCCGATGATTGATGCATTGTATTCATGATCTTGAATATCAACAATTAGAGGACCTTTATATTCGGCTTCTGGAAAATTCGGTATATGACAAGCAATGTTTGATTGATTTACTGAACAGCTACAATTTATTACACTAACTTGAAATGATACTATTATTTGGGGTATGTTATCCGTTTCACGTATACATTTATACGTCTGTATAATAAATCTCAATAGCTTTTACATGACATGCAACCGAGACGGTTAAAGTATATAATATTTTGTTGAAGAATGTTCTGACATAAAATACTTTTGTTTAGATAATATATAATTTAAAGGGAAAGTTGAGTTTCGGTAGAGAGGGCGCTAGACTACTTAATTGGTTTGTGAGGTAATGAAAAACTGAGTGTAAAATTTGAAAGAGCATAATATTTAAACAATAAAATCATCTTTGTTTGATCAAAATCGGTTCAGAAACGGCTGAAATATCCATAAATATAACAATTTGTAATAAACCCGGGGCCCCGGGTTTATTAGAGAATTTTGAACCAGCCGTTAAAAATTCAAAAAAATGCTTCCTCTTTTCAAAAAGTTACAAAATAGTTATTTAAATAGTTGTTGGTTATTTCTCTATCTAAGCACTATTTCAACAAAGCATCACATGCACAATATTTTATTCAAAATGGTTGAAACCGATGAGTGTTTAGAGAGCGCCCTCTTACGTTTTAACGGCTCTTTTTTAATGATAACATGATCTTTACTACGTCATTTGTAATTTTGTGTTCCTTTCTAGTTATAACTATTAGTTTGTAATGTAATGATGCAGGTTTTGGTAACTAAAATTCAGTTTCACTAAAACTGTACTCTCCTTACCAGAACTCAACTATCCCTTTAAGTTTCGATGATATATGTTACGCCCCCTCTCGGGCATGGCACATCAGTTTGGCTTGCGTGATAGTATTGGGAGGATACTGTATATCAAGTGATAGTCAATAATCTTGACTATACAGGCTTATGTACTTACGACTGATAATCGATCGATTCTGAAACTCACTTGTATGAAAATGAATGAAATATGATTAATAAATTAATGACAGGCCACTCTACAGTCGAAACAGAAATGGAAATACCCCGTTTGTGCGAGTCTGATTAATTTCAAAGGGATCCAATAGCTTAGTTGACATTGTGCAGAAACTGGCAAATAGTTGAACGAATGTGTATTTCTGTGATCTGATATGCCCTCTCACAAGTTACATGTGAAAATTCCATGGTAAACGAAAGTCCCATGACCTAGTATGCAAAGTGATATTCGCTAACTCATTGCACTGACTTCGTACAGTCATAGTTATCCAGTAGATAATTATAAATCTGACCACTTATATCATACATCTCTTTATGCTGAAAATCAAAAGCTGTTTCATGCTTATATTGGTTATACGAATACAATGAGTTACAGTATGTAAGAACCGCTAGAGTCCTAAGTAGGATTTGAGAATGTTGACAATGTAACTAGATCCTTTTAATATGTTCTGTTTTCGTTTAGGAAATATGTGATATTTATTAATAACTGTATATATATATTTCAAATATGTTTTCCATTGTTTGCTAGTAATGCAAGTTTCGAAATACTGATGATAATGACAGTGTTGACTCAGATTGGGATATTTACCCGGTGTTCCTAGATTATGTAATATGCATTGAGTTCGTATATCGTTTTGCTATGTTCCTGTAAATAGATTATAGGCATGTTAAAGATCCATCAGCTTGTTGTATTGTCCACACAACTTTTAAGAGAAGATCGATCTATATTTTCCACGGAGTGCATGGGGTGAAGATAAAGAGGATGATGTTATCAAAAAGTATTTAGAGTTGTCTTTTACACTTTTTATAGGATAAATTTACCAACTTCCGGAATAACCTTAATTATAGTTTTCTTTGCTCCGTATTCGACCGTTTGCATTTTCCCTACATCGTCATTTTCCTCCCCCCGTTTCACTTTTAGTTTTACACTCATCACTTTTTGCACTTGCCGACAAAGTTACTAGATCTCTTTAAAGTTGTACATGAATGTCTGTCGATTTATGACCTTTTAGGGATGTAGATGCATTGAAAGTTCCCATGGAAAATGTTGAGAAACTCCTATTAACCAAACACGTTCCCATTCTGTTCATGATGTACGTGTTTCCTTTAATATCATGTGACTGGTCGTGTTGTGGTGTAGAATATTATGTTGCTGATGGTTAAATGCTGAAGGATTAATTCCCACTGAATATTCTCTTGTTTATATCATGTATTGTATATTAATTAACTCCTACCATTCTCAATTGGTAAATAAATTTCAGCATAATTTGAAGGGAAAAAAGGAAATTGCACTCTTTTCATCTTGTTAAGGTTATTCGGTTACCAAAGTATCATATAACCGAGCTTTGCTAATTAAAAAGAAGCTTTCGAAACTGATTTAATTATCAGCATAACATCAACAAAAAGTGTCACTGCAATTCTATAGATTTCAAAACTGAGTTCATGTTTATAACTAACACAAATATTAAAGTATCAACAAGTATCAACATTTAACGGATCTAATTACTTGGTTGACATGTGAACAAACTGGCGAAAGGTTTATACATTTTTTTTTTAATCTGAACACTTCAATTAAAAATACACTTATAACGAATTCAATTTCAAATAGAAATTCCGAGAAAAAAAATTATATAGATAATACGAATACAACCAAGTAATGTAATAACCGCTACAGTTCTTAACATATTTTAAAGG
Source organism: Echinarachnius parma (assembly GCA_037951105.1). Classification (NCBI taxonomy): domain Eukaryota; kingdom Metazoa; phylum Echinodermata; class Echinoidea; order Clypeasteroida; family Echinarachniidae; genus Echinarachnius; species Echinarachnius parma. The sequence goes on from JBAMJV010003085.1 coordinate 16,575, forward strand.
ATTTAAAGAATGTTACTAGAACACTTTAAGGAGGTAATTTGGTTTCATATTGCAGAGGAGATTTGTATGTGACATGTTTTTATTTGAAGAATTTCGAATTATTACTGATTGTATGTAAATCAATTTTTAAAAAAATTGCACAATATGAATTTTCGTGTACTGCAAACAAAAATATTTTAACAAATTCCTTTATTCTATAAAATCGGATATATTTGAGTGTTCGTTATAGAAGGGTGTGACATTTATGTAAAATTGTTAACATTTCACAGATTTGCTTTTCATGTTCATGACTAACAAAAGTATCAACGATTAATATATTAAACAAAATTGTGGCTAATGTAGTGCATGTTGAAGGTGATCAAGTAAACCGTGGATGCATGTGAACTACTAGGTGTGAAAATATACTTTTGATTGAGAAGATCTCAACATGTATGACATGGACCTTGTTGAAATAAAGACAAATTATGACAGAGGCATAGTAAGCAATTGTGTTGGGTGTAGTTTTATTATCTGATCATGCTTTTTTTAAAGACATGTTATAGACATTGCTTGATTTTTGAGCTTTTTAAACTAAATTCATAAACAATGTTATACTGAATTGTTGTTTTCGCGAATGTGCACATGTACCTTATGACGAATAATATATACAATTACCACAAACAACTGTTTGCAATGCCCAACCTGTGCCACGCCAGGATCTGGGCCCATCTCACGATATATTGCTGCTTTATTACATAATCACTGATATAAGTCTCGATTCAATGAAACATGAACATTTTAGCATTCTAAGCAATTCTTCATGATCATGATTTTGTAATACTAGTTGTTTTCATAAATTATAAGTAACAAAGACATTGCACACTCATCACAATGTTCATAAATAACATATAAGCTTAGTTGCATACCAATTAAATTCAAGACAACAAATTTGAAAACACATATTTTTAAACAACAATATACAGTGATGAATAGGCCTATTTAATATGACACATATCTTATACATTCATCGTTGCTCATGTACATTGCATCTCAAATAGTTATTACGTCAAAAAATACTAAATAAGAGCACAAACATACAACATTGACGCACATTATAGTTCATGTAGATGGTGCATTAATTATGGTTTGTTAAAGTGGTTAGCAAAAATATTTCACATTAATTAATCAATCAATAGTCTTCAACATGCTTGAGTCAATTTGCATTCGATCTCAAATCGTATATGGGCACATATTGTTTGTTGTTTTGACTTTAAAAGATGAAATGAAATAAATCGAATTTGTGTGTATTATCAAAAGAAATCTGTTCAATATTAAAAATTTACAATCAATATACATGTATATATATTCATAGTACAGATTAATAATAAATCTTGAAATTAATAATAAAATAGAAGAATTAACAAGGAGCTAATAAAATAGCACAATGTAGGTCGAGGTTGGCCCCGATAATAATACATTACATGCTTGATAATGATCCTATAATAAGACTGAATCAATTGCCAAACGAGTGCAAGGTACAGGAATATGTAAAGGGATCTAGTAATTTTGTTGACAAACGCAAAAAATAACGAAGGGTTGATTACATTTATATTTATGTGATATCAAATATGTTCACCGAGTGATGTGCGGAAATTCCATAGTGAATTGACAGGGTAATGCGCGAAAATGCAAAGTGATATTCAGAGACTCATTGCACTAACGTTTTGCACTGTTGAAATTTTCAAATTTTCAAATTCAGACACTTCAAATTAGGAAAACCAAAACTTGATCCATGCTTCTATTAATTTGGCAATGTTACTATAAATGATAGATCCCTGTAACATTTAAAAGTTTATTTTTCAGTTAAGTTTACTATATACAAGCGAAATGCAGTTAACCCCGCGAGGATCATGGAGACACGACAACTCTATTATGACAACATAATTCTTATATTTGAAAATTACATACCAGACAGCGATATTATATAATACATGCACTATACTTTACTGTGAGATCACTTTGAGCAAATACATTAAAAGAAAAACGATCACAAGTCTACTCATGTAAATCATTGACCACGCGTATCCATATACTTATGTGTTACTGCAGCGAAAAGTTGTCAATTTGTCGCGTCAAAGTATTACTGGTAGGGCTCGACACGGGGTTGTCAGTCAGCTGCAAGTCGAGAGCCTAGAAATTCAGCTATGATATACTATTGTCAATTAATATGTGTGAAAAGGTACGAATAGCCTGAATTTCAAGTGACCAGAGCCTAAATTCAGGCATTTGCTTGAAAACTGGCATTCCTGTCGACACTTACATTCCAAAGGTTCGTTTCCCCGAAAATGAAATCGGGTTCGATTTTCCGAAGGTTCGTTAATCCGAAAATGAAATGGGGTTTGTTAATCCGAAAATGAAAAGGGGCTCGTTTATCCGAAAATGAAATGAGGTTCGTTAATCCGAAAGGTTCGTTACGAACCCCATTTCATTTTCGGATTAACGAACCCTATTTCAATTTCGGACTAACGAACCTCATTTCATTTTCGGATGAACAAACCACATTTCATTTCGGATTAGCGAACCTTCGGAATATCGAACCCGATTTCATTTTCGGATAAACGAATCTTCGGAATATCGAACCCTACGTATTTCATTTTCGGAATAACGAACCTTCTAATTAATGCAACAAATGTTCGGATTAACGAACTCTATTTAATTTTTCGGATAAACGAACCCCTAGGTATGTGTAATGTGTATATGTTCGGAATAACAAACCTTCGAAATATCGAGCCTTTGGAATAACAAGCCGCACCCAATTTTCTAGCATATAATTTACTAAAGCATTTTTTTTTCTTGTGTGCTTTCTCTGCTTACAATTAATCGTTCTTGCTACAATTATACGATAACTATCTTTACTTTGACCATAGCTAATTCAATGCGTTCTTATTGTTTTTTATTATCATATATCTATATATTTAACTTAATTGAACATCTTGTAAGCATTTTATTGCTAAATTAAAGCAATAATATAATAAACTTGTATTATTTTGTTCACGGCCCTGCTGAAAAACTGTTTTTAGCTGAAAGTGGGAATCTGTACCTTATTGTATATACTGTGATTGAATTAAATATACAAACAACAAACAACAAACTCTCTTTTACGTGATGAAAACGGGTTTTTAACATTCTTATTGCTGTAAGTATGCAATAAATCTCTTTAAATTGATGAGACTACTTGTAAGCATTCAGTTAGACTCCTGTCGATTAAATATTGAGTATTTGCCTGAACGGGTCAATTAAGCAGTCTATCATTTTCGGTATTTGTCTGGTACGGCGTACAAATGTATTTCTTCCCTTCTAGTGCCCTTTCCAGGATTTCTCACTGGCAAATCGACGTATTCATACTGGTGGTCCACATCGCATGTTTCCCTGTCATCTAGGCCTACTCTACTGGAATCAAGAAACGGGGGAAGCGGTTCCGAACTGGAGGCATTACTTGTATCTTCTAGAACAAAATAAGTGGGATCTGTTGATGTTGATGGGCCAGCGATATCACGCAATGGCACAGCAGCGGACATCGCACCGCTTGATTCATAGAGAATGTTGTCAACGAAACCCTCCAGAGGCTGATCTTTCTGTACGGTATCTCCCGGAGGCTGATCCTTTCTTCCATGTCTATCGTGGTCGCTTTGGGCGAAGGACGTTTCATCGTAAATGTTTCCAGGGTTGATAAACTGATGAAGCGGTTTCGAACGGGATGCATTACTTGTTTCTTTAAGAACAAAGTAAGTAGGATCTGCTGAAGTTGACGGGCCAGCGAGATCATTCCTTGCCATAGCACCAGAGATTGTACCGCTTGATTCATAGAGAATATTGTCCACAAAATCCTCCCTAGAATGAATTTTCTGCCGGATCTCTTCCCGAGGCTGCTTGTCTCCACCATGTCCATCGTGGGCGTCTCGTGTGAAAGACGTTTCAGCGTAGATGTTTCCAGGGTCAACACTCGATTTCTTTTGGAGACTACAACCACCATCTTTAGACTTTCTAGTGTTAGATCTACCTTTCTTGAGTACGAGAGCGTGACTCACTGCACTCGGCTGAAAGTTAAAGTCTGGTATTGTGATATTGAGCGAGGACAATCTTTTTCCTCTCTTTCCGTTGTGAGAATGAGTATCATTTGCCTCTCCGCGTCGGTTCCGATACACAACGTAGAACAATCCTATGCCAAATGCTATTAGGATTGTGATGAGTACCGCAGCTACAGCAGCTAGCAGTGTCACTGAAGCGGGTTTACCTTTACCGGCGCTTTTCGTTGTCGAACTTCCCTCCGAAGACGATTTCATCGTCGGTTCCGAGTAGGGAGTTGACACCAGTAACGATGTATCGTCTGTGGTTTCAGACGGAGATTTCGGATTTGATTGAACTGCAGTTGTTTGTGCTTGTAATGTTGATCTTGAGGTTTTTAGAGATGATTGTTCACTGGGAGAAGATGACGCAACTGTCGTGGAAGCTCCTCCGTTATGCGCTTTTGTTGTATTCGCTTCGGTTATTGTCTTCGATGGTGGTGACGCTTTAGTTGTTTCGGATGTTTTTGGTGTCGAGATGCCTTTTGTTGCAGTAGTTGATGGTGCATTTGTCTTCCTCATTGTTGATGTCGCTATCGTCGCTGTTGTTGTCATGTTTGTAGTTGATATTGGAGACCTGGTAGTAATAGCAGTGGTGGTGATCGGTGTGGGGATATTTGTTGCATCTGTACTGTCTGTTGAATGATCATCGTCTATGATTGAATGCGATGAAGTGTATCTAGCATTTGATCTAATTGTTAGCTGTGTAGTCGTTTCTGATGGACTAAGTAGCGTCGTGGTAGAAAGCAACTCCGGCTTTTTAGGGGAAATCTGCATATGTGTTGACGTATCAAGATGCGACGTGTCCTTCCACTCAGTGGTAAATCCAACTGTAGAGGTTTGGATGGTAGGCAACCTACAAGTAATATTTATCAGCTCGGGCATCGAGGGACTTGAGGTAATGCGAATAACGGGTTCCATCATGTTAGGGAAGTGTATAGTTTTGGGCGAATGAGGAAATGTGAAGCTATTACCGATGATTGACGGTAATTTCAGACGTTGACTGTCAACAGACATATATAGACATCGAGAGTCGTTTGTGTAGAAATTCGTGATCGCACACTTGATGCTTGATTCTCCTGATGAACAGCTACAATCTGTTACATTCACTGTATATATTGTATCATTCGCTGTATGTGATGTTTCATCGTAAAGAGAGCACTGATACTTTCCTGAATCTAGTATCGTCAAATTAAAAATATCCAATATGAAGTTATACATGAATACACCATTTATCGATGAGTTTTTAAAATTGAATGAGAAACGGTCATCTTTGCCATAGTTTCCAAAATGGTTAATTGTTTTAATGGTAGTTCCTGCTAAGTCGTCCCTGCCGGGTTGATTATACAAAAATCTCCTCCAGTACATTTTAATGTTTGGATTTGCCTGCGTGATACAATTAAACGTTTTAGTATCTCCAGCGTTCACAAAAACAGTTGCAGCGTCGCTTCGAGGTAATACTAGTATAGTAAACGCTAGGAACACCAAAGCCGCTGTAAAGTGGTAGTAATCAAATGTGCGCCCAGACTCTCTACAGCGTCGAAAATGCTGTCTAGCCATAGTGAAGTCCTGATCCAAATAAAATAATTTTATCGAACAAGACTTGTATAAGTTATGTATCTATCAAAATGAACCCAAGATAAGTCAGCCGTCATACGCCGAACACGTTTTTTCTAATGATACAAGCAGGCAAATGTTGGCCCGGTCTGGAGCGTCTTCTTTCCTCGAAGGTATAATTATAATGAATATATCAACTTTCACCAACAGAAATGTACGTCTTCATTTGCCACGTTTGTTCATGTGTCAAAAGCTTATATAGATCACTAGCTCAAATGCTCTTATCGATCGATCGATTCTGAAACTCACACCGATCAGACATTTGTTATGACAATTAAGAAAATATGATCATCCCATAAATGACAGGCCTCTCCACAGTCGAAACGGAAAATGAAATATTCAAATTATCAACATGCTAGTCTTTTTTAGCTTTCTTACTACCGTGGACTTAATCTGATTTATTATTATGGATTGAAATCTAAATAGATCGATACCAAGACGGTTAACTTGACTATATGCATTACATTTGTTGTCATTTTGAGAATATTGTGATATAAAATATTTGTGTAAAGATTCTAGTGTTACTACAACAGCTCATGTACTCAAAGAATATACAGCGATCGATTCTAAAACTCACATTCAAAATAATTATGACACGAATGTAATCTAATCTAGCCTCTCAAATGTCTTCGTTAAAAATATGCAAGTGTATCATTCTGAAGAAATTGATTTCTATGTTTTGCATGTTCTATTTCGTTCAATTGATGTGCCATTTATAAATACATGTAATTATAAATAGATTCCAAGTGTGTTTTCCTTAGTAACGCAAGTTTCGAAATAAATAAAAAGGTGCAACGTCAATTGGACATCATTATTATGTTTATGGTGTTTACTTGTGTGAAGGAAAGTAATGTTTAAAGGAAATGAGCAAGAGTTTCGATATTCAACCACTGTTTCTTGATTGTGCATGTCTTATTTGCATACAGTCAATACATCGTTTACCAGGTTCACGTAAAAGCAATGCTAAATTGTAAGATCCATATATAAGCCTGATGTAAGAGTGCAAACTCTTCCAATGGGGGTAGGATATAGAGGGGATTATATATAGTAAGAAACCCCAATACATTTATTTAATGATTTTTGTTTATGAGTTGTCTTTTACACTTTGTACATACATTTCAAAATCTACATGATCTACGGGAATAATCTTGATTGCTAGTTTGCTTTGATCCACCACTTTCGACCATTCTACCGTTTCCAAATTCCCTAAATCTGTATTATCCTCCCCCTTACCTTATTTCACTCCGAGATATACATGTACATGAGTGTATTCCGTTGTATATTATTATTTGTAATGAAAGTTCCCAAGGGGAAAAGGAAGATCCTCCCCTTAACCAAATATTTACCCAGTCTCTATTATGAACGTGATTTATTTCATGCGACTGAGTATGTTGTGATGCAGAATATAATTTCCTGAGTGGTTTAAATACGTGGATTTATTCCCACTAAATTATTCTCTTGTTGAAAGCTTGCATTACATATTGACTTTCTCCCACCATTCCTAATAAGGAAATACATTTGAACATAATTTGAAACAACGGGGAATGTTTGCATTCTTTTCTTTTCAACTTTTGAATGTTACTGGGTTACCAAAGTATCATGTAAATAATTATACATTACCGAGCTTTGCTTTTTGAAAGGAACTGAAACTGATAATCGCATAAACATAATAAAACTATTATCATTGCAAAACTAAAAGTCTTCATTATTTGATAGATGATTGCATTATTATTGCAAATTTAAGTCGACCACAATAAACGGAAGCATATTCGCACAATGTTTTTTCTTCTTCACGAAATGACAAGTGTATATCGAATTAATACACAGGTTAATGAACCGCAGATGTGAGTTATTATGTGAGACTTCACTGATACTATATTTTTTATTGAACCTCATCAACGACTATGATCATTAATTTAAAACAACATAAACTCTATATAAGTCGATGGGACTAAGCATTTCTACGTATTAACAAAAGAGGAAGCTCATACACGAGTATGTCAAACTCCGCACACATAAGACATTGACATAAGACTTTGATAGCTTTTAAATCCACAAATCGAAATGTATATGTTGATGTTGGTATCATGTTAAAGCTGGGAAAATTGCCTTTCAAATTATATATCATACACTCTGATCATTTCACGCTTCACCAAACGCGACCTAATTATCCAAAGGCATGCAAAAATTACCCGTATCCAAGTTTGCAGTGTTCTTGTTTTGTGAATGGTTGCATCTGTTGTTTGATTTGCAAAGATAACTTCATCCTACATATCCGATTCAGGGCCCCTGCCTCCAGACAGTGGGGTTGCTGATGGGAGGACAGTGGGGGATCCCCTTCCACCAGACCACCCTGATTTACATGAAAACACTGGCAACCAGCTGGTATGTTTTGATTCACCAAAGGATATTCTTGAAATGTTCTTTTGAAGAAAAAAAAACGGTAAACATACACATTCATTCATGATGGAACAAGACAACGGCAAGTTTGGACAGGGGTATATGAAGCTTAATATTTTGGTTGAATGTAAAATGCCGTAGATTTGCTATGATGTGCAATTGTACATTAACATTTAACATAGTACATGTAACATCAAACATAATTTTTGACAATGCGTAGAAAATAAATTGAGCTGTGTCAAATTCTTTGACCAAAGGTGAAATAAGTCTCTTGGACTACCTTTTACTTAATATGTCGATTTTTTTTTTACTCGAGCTTATACATTTACACACTTGGAACTATGGTTTAAAAAATGTTTTGCTTAAACATGGTTCATATGCGTTATATTATACAGAAGTGAACTGTATATACCTTTATGTTACACGAAAGCAGGTACATTATTACCTGACTGTCTGTTTGTCGTTCGCTGCTTACACTTAAATGTTATATATATAATTATGCAATAACTACTGTATCTTTAATTTGAAAACTAATGGAAAACGTTCTTATTGCTTTAATTATGTGACATATCTCTTTAACTTAATGGAACCTCTTGTGAGCATTTTAGTGCTATATTAATGCACTAACTCTCTTTAAATAACGTGATGAAAACTACTTTTAATCAATCTTACTACTGCGACTATGAGATAACTCTCTTGTTAATGAAACTACGTGTTGTAAACATTCTCGTTAGACCATCGCCCGAGAAATGTTGGGTATTTTCCTGAACGTGTCAATTAAGCAGTCTATCATCCTCGGTAAATATCTGGTATGTCATACAGATGTGTTTCATCCATTGTGGTGCCCTTTCCAGAACTCCTTATCGGCAAATCGACGTACTCATACTGGTGTTCCATCACGTGGCAAGTTTCCGCCTCGTCATCTAGGCCTCTTATACTGGAATCAAGAAACGAGGGAAGCGGTTCCGAATTCGAGGCATAACTTGTTTCCTCAAGAACGAAGCAAGTGGGATATGTTGCTGCTGACGGGCCAGCGATATCACGCAATGGCACAGCAGCGGACATTGCACCGCTTGATTCATAGAGAACGTTGTCAACGAAACCCTCCAGAGGATACTCTTTCTGTGAGGTATCTCCTGGAGGCTGATCCTTTCTACCATGTCCATCGCGGTCGCTTTGGGTGAAGGATGTTTCATCGTAAATGTTTCCACCGTTGGCAAAGTGATAATGCGGTTTCGAACTGGATACATTACTTGTTTCTTCAAGAACAAAGTAAGTAGGATCTGCTGATGTTGACGGACCGGCAAAATAATTCATTGGCATAGCATTAGACATTGCACCGCTTGATTCATAGAGAATATTGTCAACACAACCCTCCAAAGAATGATTGTTCTGCGGGGTATCTTCCCGAGGCTGATTGTCTCCGATATGACCCTCGCGGTCGTTTCGCGTGAAGGACGTTTCATCGTAAAAGTTTCCAGGGTTGACATTCGATTTCGTTTGGAGACTGCTACCTCCATCTTGAGACCTAAGTACGAGAGCATGGCTCACTGCACTCGGCTGAAAGGTAAAGTCTGGTATTGTGATATTAAGCGAGGGCAGTCTTTTCCTCTCTTCCCGCGGTTAGAATGAGTATCCTTTACCTCTCCGCGTTGGTTCCGATACACAACGTAGAACAATCCGATGCCACATGCTATCAGGATTGTGATGAGTACCACGGCTATAGCAGCTAGCGGTCTCGGTGAATCGTTTTCAACTTTGTTTTCCATTGTCGAACTTTCCGTTGTTTGTCCTGCTTCAGGTGTTTGGAATTCTTCCGAAGACGATTTCATCCTCGGTTCCGAGTGAGTTGACACGAGTGACGTTGTCTCGTCTTTGGCTTCGGACGTTTGAGACGGAGAGGTCGGATGTGATTGACCTGCAGTTGTCTGTGCTGTTAATGTTGATGTTTTAGTTTTGGTAGATGTCTGTCGAATATGAGGAGTTGATCCCAATGTCCATGATGGATCCTGGTTTTGCGTTTTTGTTGCATGGGCTAATTCAGTTACTGTTGACTTCGAACGTGATGACTCTGTTGATGTTTCATTGGTTGTTAGTACAGGGGTTACTGTTGTTGCAGTTTTTGTTGGTGAGTGTGCATTTTCCGTCGTCATTATTGCATTTGTTGATGTCTTTTTCTTTGTCATCGCTGTTGCTGTTGTTGTTGTTGTATTTGTAGATGATTTTGGAAACATATTGGTAGTGGTCGAGGTGGTGGCCACAGTGGTGGATATTTTAGTAAGCGACGTGTCCATGCATTCAGTGGCAAGTTCCTCCGTTGTCTTTTGCGTCATAGGTAGCCTACATGTAATATTTATAAACTCAGGCATCGAAGGACTAGAGGTGATTCGAATAACGGGTTCCATCATGTAAGGGAAATTGATAGCTTCAGACGTTCCAAGGAATGTCAAATTATTACCGATGATGGTCGCATTGTATTTTAGATGTTCAACATGTTCAATATCAACACACACAGAAAGAACTCGAAGTTCGCTCGTGAAGAAATTCGTGATCTCACAAGCGATGTTTGGTTTTAATGAGGAACAGCTACAATCTGTTACATTAACTTCATATGATATTATATCATTCGTTTTATTTGATTCTTTATCGTAAACGTGACATTGATACTTTCCTGAATCTGGTATCGTCAAATTAGTAATGTGCAATTCGAAACTAAATGTACTATCTAGTGATGAATAGCTGAATTTAAACAAGAAACGGATGTCGTTGGTATAAATATGAATTCCATGACTTGGAGCAAATGCTAAGTCCTCGATTTTGGGTTGATTATACAAATCTCTCCACCAGTACATCAAAATGTTCGGATTTGCCGGCGTGGTACAAGTAAACGTTCTCTTAGCAGTATCTCCAGCATTCAGGAAAACCTGATTAGCGTGGGATCGAAGCATTACCGTAAACGCGAGGAACACTAAAGCCACTATACATGTGCGCCCAAACTCTCTACAGAGTCGGAAATGCTGTCTGGCCATAGTGAAGTCCTGATCCAAATAAAATACTTTTTTCAAACAAGACTTGTATTAGTTATGTATCTAGCAAAATGAACCCAGGAGAAGTAAGCTGTCATACCCCGAACACGTTTATTATAATGATAAAAGTATTTTATGTTTTCCAGGACTCGAGCATATTCTTTTCTCGAAGGTATATCATGAATATATCAGCATGCACCAACATAAATGTGTGTCTTCATTTGCCACGTTTGTTTATGAATCACAAGCTATTATAAATCACTAGCTCAAATTCTCTCATCGATCGGTCTATATTGAAACACACACCCATCATTAATGCTTTGTTTATTTATGGCAACTGATAAAATATGATCATTTTATTAATGACAGGCCTCTCTTCAGTCAAAACGGAAAAAGAAATGAATTATTCACGTCATCAATATGCTAGTCCATTTTTAACTGTAATGTCAACTTTTACTACCATGGACTCACTAGCTTGATACTAATCTCAATAGCTTTTACATGACACGATACCTAGACGGTTAAATTGACTAAATAATCATTTATTTTTGTTTGAGAATGTTGTGATATAACATGTTTTTGCAAATATTCTAGTGTCACATTCATCATCGTATTATGACAAGAATGAAATATAATCTAGCCTCTCAAATGTCGAAACCAAGTTCAGAATATCTTCTTTAAAATGCGAGTGTATCATTTTTGACGGACTTGATTTAAATGTTTGCATGTTCTATTTCGTTCAAGGATGTGCCATTTATAAATAATTATAAATAGATTCCAAGTGTGTTTTCCTTAGTAACGCAAGTTTCGAAATAAATAAAAAGGTTCAACGTTGGACAATATTATTGTGTTAGTGGTGTTTACTTGTGTGAAGGAAAGTAACGTTTAAAGGAAAGGGTGTACCAAGAGTCGAGATAATCACGCGCTGTTCCTAGAGTACATTATTTGCATGCAGTCCATATATCGTTTACAAGGTTCCCGTATAAGCAACGGAGTTAAGTAAGATTGTAAGATCCATACATAAGCCTGATGTAAGAGTGCAAACTCTTCCAGAATATAAATATGTATATTTACACGGATGGGGTAGGATATAGAGGGGATTATATTCTAGTAAGAAACCCCAATAACTTTTTGTTTAAAGGGGGTACAGTTTTGGTAAGGCTGAACTTTAGTAACCAAACCTAGACAGTAACATTATAAACTAATAGTTATAAAAAGCTCGTTATCATTCAAAAAGAGCCATTAAAACACAAGAGGGCGCTCTCTAAAAAGGCATTGGTTTCAACCATTTTTCATACAAAATTATGCATATGATGTTTTATTGAAATAATGATTAAGTAGATAGATCATCAACAACTATTTAAAAAACGCTTTTGAACATTTTTGAAAAAGTGTAAGCATTTTTTTAATTTGTTGAAAAAATCATCTAAGTATTTGGGCCCCAAATAATTATAAGATCAGATATATTTATTGATATTTCAGCCGTTTCTGGACCGATTTTGACCAAATAAAGTTTATTCTGCCATTAAAATTGCATGTTCTCTCAAATTCGACACTCAGTTTTTCATTAACTCACAAAAAATTGTGATGTGCAGCGCCCTCTCTACCAAAACTGAACTACCCCTTTAATGTTTTGTTATAAGTTGTCTTTTACACTTTGTATATAAGATATATTTCCAAAACTGCGGGAATAATCTTGATTCTGCTAGTTTTCTTTGATCCACTAGCGACCATTCTCTTATTTGCAATTCCCTTAATTCTTATTATATCCCTCATAAGATCGTTTTACCATTGTATTTGACAAATGATAGTTTTGGACAACACGCGCAATCCCCGCGCAATCACTTGACCGGGCTGTTAGCAAAAAATTAACACTAAAAGTTCGTTACGCGTTCGTCCCATAGATCATGTGTTTAAGCAAAATGCACACGCGATCAAATTTGTGCAGTGCTCTATGGCGCACACGTTCTAGTCACGTGATTGCCATTGCTGGTAAAAAACTAACACCCTAGGAAGAAGAACGCCAAGACAGCCAATAAGCACATCCGTGGGAGCGTTAGCACGCATTCATTGCGTATGTGCGCAACTGCCAGCGCGTTGGTGCGCACTCGGTTTTGCGTCTTTGTGATTGTATGCGCAAAATAACAATGACTTTATAGTGGGGGCTCTTAGGTCATGGGGTGTGCACTTCTGGACAAAAGCATGAATTTTGGCACACAGATAGTTTAGACCTTCCTCTTCAAGAAATTTGATGGAAGCAATTTTGCACGGCCCATTCTTGGCCGCCATCTTGAATTTCAAAATGGCCGCCATCTGGCACCTGTTTTCATCAATATCTCAGCAATTAAAACAGCTAGAGAGTTATTTTCAGTGGCTATACCTACATAATGGGGGCCAACGAATCACCTGAATCGAATATCAATACCTCAAATGGCAGCCATCTTGAATTTCAAAATGGCCGCCACCTGGCACCTGTTTTCATCAATATCTCAGCAACTTAAACAGCTAGAGAGTTATTTTCAGTGGCTATACCCACATAATGGGGGCCAACGAATCACCTGAATCGAATATCAAGACCTCAAATGGCAGCCATCTTGAATTTCAAGATGGCCGCCATGGGAAGCCTATATTTAACTCCATCTCAGAAACTAAAGCAATTAAAGAGTTCATTTAAACTAATATGCATATCTGTTTGAGGTCAACTTGTAACAATTTAACAATAAATGGATGGAAGCAATTATTCACTTCCCATTGTAACCGCCATCTTGAATTTCAAAATGGCTGCCATCTGAAACCCTATTTTCTCCAATATTTTAAAAACTAAAACAGTTGGAGAGTTTATTTCAGCCAGGTACAGTCACATTTTCTGGGTCAACGAATCACCTGGATCGTCTTAATAAGCTTTAAATAGTAGCCATCTTGAATGTCAAGATGGCTGCCACGGGTATCCTATTCAATTATGTATCTCAGAATAAAATCAGTAAGTGCATTTCGATGGGTACGCCCATCTAAGGTTGGAAGCAATTGAGCAATGTTGCTGATATATAAATATATAAAGATAATTTGAACAAAATAGAAGTCTACTTGACCATTCGATTGATTAAACAAAGTTATCGGGTAGGAGGTAGTTAAAAAGAGAATCAATGAGTGTAGTAACCTACCTTTTGAAAAGCAGTAACATTCGTTCGAGCATTTTTGCAAATGTTTCAGTCCCCACTAATGAAAACTAACTAAATGGAAAAAGTTTGAACATTTTGTTGACCATACAAATGTTCACTTCGTAATATTCGGTTCTCATCAACAGCCTTCATCAGCTGTGCATGACCTGACTGTTGACCTTTCTTACAAAACGATCAATTTTCTGATGGTAGACGTCATCAGGTACAGTTTGTTTCGCACACTGTCTCTGTTCAGTGTGGGTTGAAATGCCAGGATGTATTCATGCAGATATCTTATGATTCATTGCATAGGACTGTTGCTTGATTCCTTGCAGCCAAATGGCTAGTAGCTATAGTCCACCCTTGGCATGGAATTACAATGTGTGTACTATGCCCCACAATTATTGTTGATGTTGTCTTTAGGCGATACTAAGATTTGGTGTTTTGTTCTTGTTGGCTTTAGAAACACCCTAATGCCAGATTAAATTGAAATTCAGTTGATTGCATCTGAGACTCCTAATATCAGGTCGGATGAGAGTCATGTTGAGCATTGCGTGTTCCTCTCAGTGTGGTGATCCTTCTGTGGCTTTTTAATCCCAAATATAGTTGCAACACACATAATAGAGATTAGTTATATGTTATCATCTTGACTGCCAAGGGATTGGTGATTACAATAATGGAACAAAGTAACAGTCACTCATAATGTTTGTTCAAATATGTAATTAAAGGTGAAATGAGACATTGGACAGTGTGAGTTGCTTTGTGATAAATTTTAACGTTCAGGCTACAATCAAGTTCGATCACTATCATGACTATATAAAAGTGTCAGGGAGCACTAACGACTTATTCTTCCCTTCGTTAGGGAACTAAAAGTGTACTCCTGCACAAATTGTTTCTTGAGTTTGGGATGAGTATCATCCATGTAACAATACCACCAAATTTGTGGTTTTTGTGCATTGTCAATGTCTATTTTGTCAAATTTTTCATTTACAAATTTCATAGGATGGGAGTGAGAGGGAATATTATTGCTTTTGTTGGTAAAAGGTCCCTTGTAGCCAATGTATGTGGACCATGTATGTTCTTTCAGGGGTTAGAAACCTGGCTCACAGACAAACTGGTCCAGACCTATCCTATTATCTCCTCTTGTGTAACAGACATATCACCACGTAGCCAACTCTCGATTAGGCGTATATAAGCTATCGAGAGTGGACACGTGGAAGACGAGAGCTTCGATCATTATGACGCGAGTTTACGTACATTACCTACTTTAGTTCCCATAGACAAATCAACACTTGAGGTCACAATTATCCAGAGTATATATAGGACCAGCATGTCTGAATTATATTGTCCAACTCCTGGAAGCAGATTCATATAACGGCATGACACTCAACACCAAATTCAAGAAATAATTCGCGCAGGAGTTAATTTATCACTTGAACTCCGTTTATCTGGACTTTAAGTGTCCTCTATCGAGGAGAAAGAGGGCATGTGGGCACTTAATTATGGTAGCTTGGAAGATTTATCGGAGAGAAATTCACACAATTTGTTTATATAATATTTTCACCTCCAGTCACCCCTGTGAACATTAGGTAATAGGAGTGATCCATACATTGTTCATTCCGATCTGTATCAATCCCTTGACTCTCTCCACTTGTGGCTAATATAATTGGGCTTTTAAAATGGGCCAAAGCCGACTAGATAAACCCATACTTAAAAGGACATACCGTTCTACCTTACATCAAGGGTGCCTTAAAAGCTCTTTGAAGGAATTTGGCATCAAAGTGTATTACAAGCCGTCAAGAACATTACACCAAATCTTAGCAGCTCATAATGACACGACTGAGAAAAGGAGCAAGAATGGGTGGTGTATATGATTCCTTAGCACGGACAAACTACAAAAGGATGTTTGCAAGGAATCACATAAAGGAGATATTCGTGGAACACCGAAGCAAGAATTCAATCAATACAATGATTCACAAGATGGCTACCACCTGACATTTTAAAAGCAATCCAGGTAATTTAGTGACATCAACATTAAGTATAACCACTCAAATTAACTGAGTTGCAGTGTGATCTGTAATAAAGAGCTAGAGCTGAATACAATTCCCAGGGTGGCCATCTTGAAATGTATGATGACTGTCATTTGAAGACATCTATAAAGTCGATCTTGGTTATTAAATGACGCCAACAATGACGGCATAACCTCTGACATTATTATCCAGATGTTATTGTTTCTGAAATATGAACCCCTTGCTTAAATACAGGAACTGAGTGTGCTATATGTACAAAATATATGGGAATGTCAACATTTTGAAGCGAAAAAAGATTTCAGGTGGTGACCATTTTGAAATTGAATATGGAGGCGAAAATGGCACTCGCTAAATTGCTTCCAACCACTGTGGGAGCATCTGACTTCGGTCTTTCAAATGTACTCCATGTTATTTATTGCGAACACAGACTGCATACCCACAGTAATGTACTCTGTTGTTTTTTTAGTCTCGCAGATTTGAATCAAAGCTATATCTGAATTATCATGGCGGCCATATCGAACTTCAAGATGGCCCAACCATTTCAAGTATTTTAAGTCAATCCAGGTGATCTGTTAACGCCGAAAATGTGTTTAAAGCCACTAAGAAGAACTCTCCAGGCATTTTAGTTTCTGAATACACGCAAAATAGGTTCCAGATTACAGCCGTTATGAATTCAAGATGGCGGCCAAAATGGGTCTTGCTTATTGGCTTTCAACCTCATGTTTCTTTCAAAGGCAGACAAGTCGTTGGCCCCAGCAAAAAGGCATAGCAACTGGAAACAACTTTGTACCGTTTTTAGTTTCTGATATAAAGAGCTAAATATGCTAATCCCCATGGCTGCCATCTTGAAATTCAAGATGGCTGCCATTTGACGCCTTTGAGGTGGATTCAGGTGATTCGTTGGACCCAAATAAGTGGGTATAGCCGCTAAAATTAATGCTTTACCTGTTTTTGTTTCTGAGATAAAGGAGATAAATGGGAAGTGCATAATTCCATCCAACCATAGATTGTTACAAGTTGACCACAACCAGATAGGCATATCAGTTGAAATGAACTCTGTCATTGCTTTAGTTTCTGAGATGGAGTTAAATATAGGCTTCCCAATGGCGGCCATCTTGAAATTCAAGATGGCTGCCATTTGAAGTCTTGATATTCGATTCAGGTGATTTGTTGGCCCCCATTATGTGGGTATAGCCACTGAAAATAACTCTAGCTGTTTTAGTTGCTGAGATATTGATGAAAACAGGTGCCAGATGGCGGCAATTTTGAAATTCAAGATGGCTGCCATTTTAGGTCTTGACATTCGATTCAAGTGATTCGTTGGCCCCCATTATGTGGGTATAGCCACTGAAAATAACTCTCTAGCTGTTTTAGTTGCTGAGATATTGATGAAAACAGGTGCCAGATGGCGGCCATTTTGAAATTCAAGATGGCGGCCAAGAATGGGCCGTGCAAAATTGCTTCCATCAAATTTCTTGAAGAGGAAGGTCTAAACTATCTGTGTGCCAAAATTCATGCTTTTGTCCAGAAGTGCACACTTGGTCTCATATATTGACCTAAGAGCCCCCACTATTAAGCGTATTAGATGCGCCCAGGTTCTGGAGGCTCATCTGGCTTCATTAATGTCGATTGATTTTTATATCAAAATTTACAAGCGATTTTATGAAATATTCAAGAGATTTTCACTTATTTTGCTATAAGCTGAACACAATCACTGATATTGATGAGTGATATAAAACAACTAACGAATGTGCTTGATTGTGATAGGCAATCTATTACCTCGGTGGGCTCAAAATGACTATTACCCTCAGCTACGCTTCGGGTAATAATCATTTTGAGCCCACCTCGGTAATAGATTTGACTATCACAAGAAGCCCATTCGTTAGTTGTATACTATCACAAGAAGCCCATTCGTTAGTTGTATACTATCCTCCCTCTTATTTCACTTTAAGATACATGTACATAAGTGTATTCCGCTGTATGACCTTTTAGGGATATTATTATTTGTACTGAAAGTTCCCATGGAAAAAAGGAAGATCCTCCCCTTAACAAAATATTTACCCAGTCTCTATTATGAACGTGATTAATTTCATGCGACTGATCATGTTGTGATGCATAATATAATTTCCTGAGTGGTTTAAATACGTGGATTTATTCCCACTAAATATTCTTTTGTTAAAATCTTGAATTACATATTTACCTACTCCCGCCAGTCCCAATAAGGAAATACATTTCAACATAATTTGAAACAACGGGGAATGTTTGCATTCTTTTCTGTTCAACTTGTACTTGGTTACCAAAGTATCATGTAAATAATTATACATTACCGAGCTTTGCTTTTTGAAAGGAACTGAAACTGATAATCGCATAAAAATAACAAAACTTAATATCATTGCGAAACTAAGTCTTCATTATTTGATAGATGATTGCATTTCGTAATTGTTGTATAATTTCCGCCTTATTGCGAATTTAGTCGACCACAATAAACGGAAGCAAATTCGCACAATGTTTGTTTTTCATCACGAAGTGACAATTGTAGTTTATCGAATGAATACAAAGGTTAATGAACAACACATGTGAGTTATTATGAGACACTTCTCTGATACTAGATTTGTATTGAACCTCATCAGCGACTATGATCATTAATTTAAAACAACATACACTTTATATAAGTCGATGAAACTAAGCATTTCTACATGATTTATTAACGAAACAGAAAGCTCATACACGAGTATGCCAAACTCTGCAAACATAAGACAGAAACATAATATCTGATTGCATGTATGTATGGACAGACATATAATACACGGAAATGAGACAGATCGTGAAGAGGTATGGCTTACTTTACAAAAGCGATTCAATAACATCCATTAGATGAATTTTATGAAAGTTTTTATTATACCTCATACGCATTTGAGGAGACAAATTAAGTTTCTGCACCATGAATTTGAACATTATTGCTATTAAGTGCTATAGTTATTGCATTTCAAATTCATAGAAAGCTGTCAATATTAAAGGGTGAAGTTTCGCACAAGTATTAATGTGGACAACATGAAAGGACGTCAAATTTAGAAACCTTAAAGGGGTTGTTCAGTTTTGGTAGAGGGCGCTGCACAACACAATTTGTTCGTGAGGTAATGAAAAACCGAGTGTCGAATTTGAAGAAAAAAAAATTTAATGGCAGAATAAATTTAATTTGGTCAAAATCGGTTCAGAAATGGCAGAAATATCAATAATATATCCGATCGTATTTATTTGGGCCCCAAATAAATACGATGATTTTTTGATAAAATTTAAAAAATGCTTACACTTTTTCAAAAATTTTCAAAAGCGGTTTTTAGATAGTTGTTGATGATCTCTCCATTTAATAATTATTTCAACAAAACATCACATGCATAATTTTGTATGTAAAATGGTTGAAACCAATGCCTTATTAGAGAGCGCCCTCTTGTGTTTTAATGGCGCTTTTTGAATGATAGAAAGCTTTTTACATAGTCGTTTGTATTTTTGTATACCTTTCGAGCATGGTGGGGTATAATATTAGTTTGTAATGTTACTGTGCAGGTTTTGGTTACTATAAAGTTCAGCCTTACCAAAACTGTACTACCCCTTTAAAGTGAAGGTTCGAGCAAATTTGTATTTTCCATGTAATTATACATGACTGTATAGTTATAGATGGATTTTGCCAAGTGCTGTTTGCCGCCCTCTCTAGATGGCACTCTGGCAGAATCTGTGAATGCACATCAGAACGATCCTTCACTGGCGTTAACAGTGTAGATATTCACATTGTTATTTCTTCTTGCCTATCAATATGCCAGAGATGAACAAGTTATCGTAAATGCATGCACATATTAGAGTTGTTCTGCTGTAACTTAAGAAGAGGGTTGCATAAAATATTTTGATCAAAGATTTGACAAACTATTTCTCTTGATTTGTTTTGTTATCAAAATCTGCTCAAACTTTCGCTGATAGGTTTCTATAAGTGAAATGAATACACATGCAGTTGAATTGATATCATTTGAATGGCATATGATTAAATTACAAGGCAAAAAATAACCGCCAAAATATCAAGCAAAATAAGCGTAGGCCTAGGCTAGTTCATTTGGTCAATGTCTATCATGTCGGCTCACTGCTGTAGTTTAAAGTGATCGTAATCAAGTAGTTCGTTGTCAGGTGGTTATCATCATGTCAACGACATTACCTCTTCATGATTATAGTATTATACAGTTCGTACGTCCATTTTAAAAAGGTATGAACATTGTCAGTCATGAAATGAATCTTGAATTCAATTTTTACGGTCATCGACAACGACATCGACAACAAGAGGATCATAGTCCATTCGGTCAAAGTCTACAATGTTGGCCCACTGCGGTAGTTTGAAGTGGTTGTGACCAAACAGCTCGTTGTCAGGTGGTTATCATCATTACAGAGCTCATCTCTGCATGATCACATTATATCAAGTTCATTCGTCCAGTTTAAAATTGTATTTTTACTATCAGTCATTAAATGGGTCTTGAATTTAATGTTTAGGTTTCCCGACATCGACAATAAATGGATCATAGTCCATTCGGTCAATGTCAACCATGTCGACCCATTGTTGTAGCTTGAAGTGATCGTAACCGTACAATTCGTAGTCCAGATGGTAGAGCTCGGCGAGACGCATTCGGAGAACGCTGTCCAGGTCGATCAGGACCTGAAACGTAATGCGAGTAGCAGTAATAATCGTGGTGATGATGATGATGATAGTAATGTTGATCATAATAATAATAATAATACTAATACTAATAATAAGTATATTTCTAGAAATGGTAAATTGAAGAAAACAAAATTTCAATAATGTATTCATCATACATGTACAAATGAGGTTATATACAATCAATACCAAAACAACACGGTACTAATTTAAACAAATTGTATACAGTACATCATATAGGAAGTTAAGCCTAATCAATGGTTTTGATTTGTAATTGCGAATATTTGTGGCTAAATACATTTACCTACAACCTTAAAGATATTTTAGAAACAAAATATAGAACTCCATCAGCGTAATCGTCATATTGCTGATAACGGAATTTGTTGCGTTATTCCTTCGCTTATCTATGGACAATGGTATTTGTGCATGAGATGTTTTATTATCACAGTAAAACTGTTAGTGTAAATATGTATAAATGAACCGTACTAATAAAATCTGAACAAACGAAGTTATTCTGTATTCTACCTTGCGAGCGATATCTTCAGAGCGCGAGGGCCGATGGTGGAATCCCGATGACCCATTGGCATGCCTAATCTTCAGCCCGAGGCGCCTCGCGATGTGATCTGCATCCATAGCCAATGTCTCGTAGTGCCCAATATAGTCGTATTTTACCTTTCAGAAAGTTTGGTTTTAAAAGGAGCCATATTTCAGTCACGCATGTCATAATGTTGCATACAGCTTTACCGTCTGTACGTATTATGGAAAACCCCAATGACATTCTACACCCTCAAAATAACCTCTAGTCCGGTGCATTAAACAACTTTTTTTTTTTTTATCGGAATGGGTTGTCCTCATCCCAGTTGCTCAATGCACCAAAGGGGTGTAAAACTACGGTTGGGACTTTTGTATTGATATGCAATTTACTTGATAAATCTCAATGTCATATTTATCTATGCGCAAAAGTTACCGTTTGACAACTTGAGTGCTTGCTCGAGGTTTACCCGATGTAGCAACGAATAATGCATGCCAGTTGGATTCCAATTATTACAAGTATTACAATTTGTTGAGCAGAAGCAGGTATTCAGAAATTAAAGGGATAGTTGAGTTCTGGTAAGGAGAGTACAGTTTTGGTGAAACTGAATTTTAGTATCCAAAACCTGCATCATTACATTACAAACTAATAGTTATAACTAGAAAGGAACACAAAATTACAAATGACGTAGTAAAGATCATGTTATCATTCAAAAAGAGCCGTCCAAACGTAAGAGGGCGCTCTCTAAACACTTATCGGTTTCGACCATTTTGAATGAAATATTGTGCATGTGATGCTTTGTTGAAATAGTGATTAGATAGAGAAATAACCAACAACTATTTAAATACCTATTTTGTAACTTTTTGAAAAGAGGAAGCATTTTTTTGAATTTTTAACGGCTGGTTCAAAATTCTCTAATAAACCTGGGGCCCCAGGTTTATTCCAAATTGTTATATTTATGGATATTTCAGCCGTCTCTGAACCGATTTTGATGAAACAAAGATGATTTTATTATTTGAATAGTATGCTCTTTCAAATTTTACACTCAGTTTTTCATTACCTCACAACAAAAATAAGTAGTCTAGCGCCCTCTCTACCAAAACTCAACTATCCCTTTAAGTAACATCCATAAAGATTTAAAAATTAGTATCTTATCCATTTAAAACAAAAACGTGCTCAAGGACAACAACAAACCACAAACAAAAAATAAAAACTATTCAACAAATCTGTTTGTGTTTGAGGAAAAAAAAGATACAACTTCAATGATTTTATAAAGTTTACCTGGCATGGTTGGCAGCGCGAATGGTATGTCTGCCAGTGCATGTCGTTCCTAATAGATACAGGTCCAGAGATGAGGTAGCGGACGAAGTCCTCGAACGGTATGCGGAGATCGGGCACCCCGTCGTGGTCGGAATCATCATCATATCCGACGTCGGCATCAGATTTCTTCTGATTGATCGATTGATTAAACGATGCATGATGGTAGAAACAATTTCAGGTATATGGCTGGTTGGACGGGTTGGTCAGGGGGTTGGTTGATTGTTTGATCGATTTGCTGATTGATTGATTGACCAATGGATTAGTTTGATAACCGAGCTGTTAAAAGATTTGGTTGCTTGTTGGCTGATAAATTATTCACCGAGTGATTTATTTGTGGCTGGGTGAACTTTACTTTATAAACGAACTCATTTTGTAAAGATTAAATTTAACAAACAACTACAATTAACACATAAGGAACGAAAGAAAACATGTATTCTTGACACTTAAAAAATACATAATCATAAAAATAAGTATTAATGACACGAACATCCACGCGACTTACATCAGCAGCGCCTCGTACCCGCTGCTGACAAGCCCTGATCGTACTGATGTTCTTGCGCTGCAGTCGTCGGGCGATGTCGCAGCCGTAGCGGCTCAGGTATTCCATTCGTTCTTCGCGATATCCTACGACGAACTTATCATACCAACCCGAGATGGCTCGCAGGATCGGTTCGCGGACAAACATCACCTGCCGTCGATTGAGAAAGAGAAGGGCGTTTAGTTATTGTTTGTACTTCGGAGATAATCATGTTTCAAGTTTGTAAGCCACGTAGCCACATAAGCCAGATTGTAGCATTATTTTGTCAAAATCAATGAATGAATGAATGAATATTCCCAAAATGATACATAATTACTAATTATCTAAAAATGTTGCATCACGTAGAGAAAGGCCCAACCTGTAAGATGATATGCATTACTCAATTTGTTTTAAATTAAAACAATCGCCTGCTCACTATCACCCGACGCTACAAACAGGGGAAGTTTTTGTTTAATATTCGAGGGCTATTTTCAAGCCTGTCAATATAAGGTATACAAGTAATACGAAATTTAATTTGCATGTTACTATAAAACATTGAAAATGGTTTATTTTAATTTCAGAGCGCTCTTTAATCATTTCATGATTATTTCTATGCGACTTAAAGGGATAGTTGAGTTCTGGTAAAGAGAGTACAGTTTTGGTCAAACTGAAATATAGTAACCAAAACCTGCACCATTACATTACAAACTAATAGTTATGACTCCACCATGATCGAAAGGAATACAAAATTACAAATGACTAAGTAAAAAGCCTTTTTTTTTTTTTTTCAAAGATATTTATTTTCTCCAAACAATAACAAAATAACAATCAATAACAAGATTAGTATATAAAATAATTTGCATGTTTACATAATTGTATATAATATGATCTTACATTCACATCTAAATAGTACAAATTAACTTTTACTATTTACATCAAATAAAGCATGAAACATGCATGCATGAAGAAAGCATAAACATAAAAAAGGGGAAAATAGGAGAGAACAAAATATTCCCCCCCCCCCCCCAAAAAAAAAAAAAAAAAAAAAAAAAAAAAAAAAAAAAAAAAAAAAAAAAAAAAAAAAAACACCTATACAAGCACTTACATACACACGTACACACGCGTGCACAGACACCCACACACACATCCACAGAAAACATGCCTACATCTTGTGAGAATCTCGACCAATTATTATTAGTGTTTATTTCATTGCTTCTATTCGCCTTCCCTATTTTGTTCTGCACGAAGCTATTTTAAATTGTCCCACTTTCTAAAATGATATGTTAGAGTACCTCGATCTCCAGCTAATTTCTTCTCCTCCTTTCTATTTTCTAATAATCTTTTCTTAATCTCCAAAGGAGTTGGTGGTTTATTTTTATTTTTACTGTCTATAAATATCATATATTTTATCAAAATTATTATATGATTTAATAACTGTTCCTTTCCTATGTTTAACTCAATTATCCCTACATGGATACCTTTCCAATTTATATTTTTAATCTCTACTAAATTAAATAGATTCCCACACTCTTCCCAAATTGGTTTTACTTTCTCACAAAGACAAAATAAATGCTCGTAAGTTTCTTCATATTTACCACAAAAAGAACATAAATTACTATTAACCATTTTAAATGTATATAAATGTAATTTAGTATATATAATATTATAAAGCATTTTAAATTGAAATTCTCGAAGCTTACTATTCAAAGTGCTTTTTCTAAGTCTTACGAATATTGATTGTATATCTTTCCCATTAATATTATAAATCTGCTCTAAATTTCGTTCTGCATATGATTTTTCTACTCTCTTATTTAATAAAAATGCATATATAATTTTTGAAGTAATTTGATCTAACATATATACCCTTTCAAAAATTAAAAAGTCCATATCTAATTCCCTATCTATATTTGAGTGAGTATTTTTATTTAAAAATTGTTTCCATGAAGGGGGAATGCCAAGAAAAATACGCTGTATTTTTGTGATTTCTAAAGTATTTAAACCCTTTCTTTGAAATTCCTCATTTGCTTTTATATTGCCTTCCTCATCATAATATGATGCAACTTATAAACATTTTTTTTAAATAGTTGTTCATCAAAAGGAACATGACCATCAATATAAACAAATCTATTATTATAAATAATCTCATTCCTTTTAGATGTATCTTTTTTTAACAAAAACGTTTTCGTGGCCATCCAAACGTCCAACATATCTCTATAAAATGCCGGTAATACTAATTCAGATATACCTATGATTGCATTATTATAAAATATCAAACTTCCTCCAGCATCTTTAGTTAAATAATTAAAATACTGTTTCCATCCCATTTTTGCATCCCCCGTTAAGAGTCGCTTTACCCACATAATCCTTTGCACTAAAATAAATAAATGAAAGTCTGTTAGTCTAAGTCCACCTTTACAATAATCCAAGAACATAACATTTCGTTTAATTTTATCTTTTCCATTCCACAAAAAGTAAAAAACCAATTTATCCAAATCTTGAAATACCCAATTCGGTACTGGTGTCAGCGCCGATACATAAATCAATTTTGACAAAATAAACGTTTTTATCAATTGGATTTTCCCCATTAAAGTTAAATCTCTTTGTTTCCACCAAGACAACAACTTTTTTATTCTACTCAAAATTTCCTTATAATTAGTCCTTTCCTGAACTTCGACATCCAAAGAAAAGTATATACCCAAAATCTTAACTATTTGTACTATTTTACCAAATGGAAGAGCAATATTTTTATTTTGAGAAGGGCCTAACAATAATATGAAAGTTTTTTCTTTATCATTCAAAAAGAGCCATTACAACTCAAGAGGGCGCTTTCTAAACACTCATCGCTTTCAATCATTTTAAATAAAAGATGGTGCATTTGATGTTTTGTTGAAATAGTGATTAGATAGAGAGATAATCAACAACTATTTAAAAACCTCTTTTGTAAATTTTTGAAAAGAGGAATCATTTTTTATATTTTTTAACGGCTGGTTCAAAATTATCGAATAATTGTTGGGGCCCCACAAGTATTATAAATGGTTATGTTTATGGATATTTCAGCTATTTCTGAACCGATTTTGATAAAATAAAGTTTATTCTGTCATTAAAATTGTATGCTCTTCCGAATTTGACAATCAGTTTTTCATTATCTCACAAAAAAAAAATTTTGTGTAGCGCCCTCTATACCAAAACTCAACTATCCCTTTAAAGTATAAAGTCAAATTAGCTTTTGAAGATGAAATCGGTGAGACAAAGGTGCCGAGAGGGATCAGTCTGTTTCGTCAGAATTCTTTTTTTAAATTTTGTTTAATTGTGTGGGGATATGACGCTGCAATTCAATCGTGTGGGCATTCGGTCAACTAGGTTGGAGCTCCAATCAATAATCGGAAAATACATTCATCAAACCTAAGTACATTAAATCAATTTACATGTTTGGTCAAGTCCATGTGTATCTTCCTCTGAATCACTTTGTATAATAACCTTAATTACATTTTCTTTCTGTTGAAAATCCTTCACAAAAAAGAAGGCATATTATCGGAGGTATTTCTATTTCTGTTTTGACTGTAGAGAGGCGTGTCATTAGTAAATCATAAAATTGTATTGATTGTCATAATATAATGATGAGTGTGAGTTTCAGAATCGATCGTTCGACAGATTTGAGTACATGAGCCCTTGTGGTCGAGATTTGTTGTTCTTACTTATTTTATAAAACCATATTTTCAACTGCTCTTCTTTAGATCAAAAGCACTGAAGAGGCTAACCTGGATAAAGAAGACGAAACAAAAACTTCCGTGCCGATTTGAAGAAAAAACACCCCAGATATCATTGTAATTATTGTTGACACATGAGCTCGAGGATAAGCATCACGTAGGAATTGTAATCATTCATCAAAATGAACTGATTTCATTAATTTCAATTATTTGTTATATTTTCCGCGGTTCCTCGCACTGTTATTTAAATGGCAACGGTAAGGTGAATTAAGCGAGGATGGATGGGGAGAATCTGCAGGGATGGGAAGTACAATCCCCAATTCACGGCGTCAACCTCCTCCTTTATTAAACAAAATACTTTCAAAACCTCATTAAATAGCGATATATCATCCACTTGACAAATTAGGTATTTGAATATCATTTATCAATTATAATTGTAGAAACTGCTTTGTATTATGCTCTGACAGATTGTGTGTGTGTGTGTGTATGTGTGTATGCGTGCGTGTTTGTGCGTGTGCGTGGTTGTTTGTTGGTGTGTATGTCTGTGTTTCCGTGTGCGTTTGTGTCCCCTTTTGCCGTCGATTACCTTGGTATTACTGCTCAAGCCGATAAGTCTTCTTCGTTGGCGTGTATGTGCGTGCGTATTCGTGTGTATGTGTGTGTTTATGTGCGTGCGTTTGTATCCCCTTCTGCCGTTGCTTACCTTGGTAGTATACTGCTCCAGCCGATAGCTCTTCTCCTCTGACGTGTATGTGCTAAGACGGCGAATCTTGTGCTTGCCTTCATTGGCTACTGCCCCGTCGAGAATCTGTGCCTGTGAATGTGCGTATGTTTACATGTATGCCTGCGTGTATTCGTGTGTATGTGTCCCCTTTTGCCGTTGCTAACCTTCAGGGGCGTCGATCACGGGGGGGATGGGGGGATATATCCCCCCAATATTTGAGGTGGGGGGGATGGCCTGTATTATCATCCCCCCCAATATTTGGGAGGGTAAAAAAAAAAAAAAAGTATACTGGCGCATGTAATTGTGGAAGAGGCTACCAAATTGGACTAATATACACCATTTTCATTCCATGGATCTACTATCTCTATGAGCTTTTCTTTCTGCCTTTATTTCACACCACCCCCTGCATAGTGTATTGTATTCACATAATAAAATGAACCAATCATATATCAGGCACAGTAATGCATTGACTTACATACCTACTTGGCATGTAGTCACTTACTTAGTAATAACATAATAAATGCATAACATGTGGTTTATGTTTAAATGAAAACTCTTCATCTCATTGTGTGCCATTGTGTGGTTACTTTGAGCATCCAGTTGTGTATGTGACTGATGTGTATAGTTTTCTTATCGTATGTCTTATGTTAGAAAAGCAATACTCATTCCTCCATAAGCAAAAGAAGTGCAATCTCGCCCTTTGGTTTTCTGCCAAACTTGATTTCATTAATTGTGTTTTATCTATAACAACGGTAACTCAGAAACAAGTTTATAAAACGTGAAATTGATGCCTTAGGTATGCTCCAGATTGCACAATTTCAAGCCCCAAAATGCAAAAGCTTCCTACCGTGGGAGGGGGGACACCCCCCTCCCACACCACCACCCCCAGGCGCGGATCTACGGGGGGGGGGGGGGGGGGGGGGGTGGGGGGGGTTAGGGGGTTTAAACCCCCCCCTTGGGCTGCCAAGTGAAAATGTGATGTGCATAGAAAAACGCCATCATTGTGTCCAGACCCACACAGTATCCGTATCGTCATTGGGTCAACCCCCCCCCCCCCCCCCCCTTAGCCAAAATAGCCACAAAAAAATCGCCTCGCCGCTTCGCGGCTCGTGGACGATGCTCCGCATCGTCATTGGGTCAAACCCCCCCTTAGCAAAATAGCCACAAAAAAAATCGCCTCGCCGCTACGACGGCTCGTGGACGATGCTCCGCATCGTCATTGGGTCAATCCCCCCTTAGCAAAATAGCAGAACAAAAAAAAAGCCTCGCCGCTTCGCGGCTCGTGGACGATGCTCCGCATCGTCATTGGATCAACCCCCCCCCCCCCTTAGCAAAAAGCTAGATCCGCCCCTGCACCCCTCGGTCGCTTCGCTCCCTCGCAATGACTGATCATCCCCCCCAACCATGAGCAAGAAATCGACGCCCTTGCTAACCTTGGTATACTGCTCCAGCCGATAGCTCTTCTCAGTTGGCGTGGTATGTGCGTGCGTATTCGTGTGTATGTCTGTGTGTTTCTGTGCGTGCGTATGTGTCCCCCCCCCCCCCCCCCCCCCCCCCCTCCTGCCGCTGCTAACCTTGGTATACTGCTCCAGCCGAACCTCTCTTCTCCTCTGGCGTGTATGTGCTAAGACGACGAATCTTGTGCTTGCCTTCTTTGGCTACTGCCCTCGTCAAGAATCTGTCGCCAGGTGATGGAGGCAACCTTCCGTACCTACGTATTATGATACAAGTGAACCTCGAATTTAGGGCTATATACAATTGCATTTCACCTAAATCATGACAATTCAGGGTTTTGTGCGATTTGAATCGCTACGTTTAAACTACCAGTTTAAGTACAAACCAAGTTTATGATATGTAGGCTATTCGTTTTCCGAACTTGTTTTTACCTCAAAAACCTCTCAATACTGCTTCTGCAGAGGAATAATAACATGATTTCATTTTGTATCCATTAATAACGTTCAGTATTCATTGATAGTGTGACATATCATCCAGTGACTGTCAGTCCTGTCAGTCCATTCCTGTCAGTCCATCACCATGCCAGGAATATGAAATACAACATTAAAGGACAATAAAATCCGGACAAATTTTTCTATGCACTATAAGACGATAAATAGGATCAATAGTCCCTGAAAATTTGAGCGCAATCGGTCAAGAAATAAGAAATTATGGCTCTTTGAAAATATCCATTTATTTCTATAAAGGACTCAAATTGGCAACGCACTCTGACACACTGTAATAGTGAATAGTGAATAGTGAATACTGTATGTAGTGGTCACCTGCCTGTAGTGGCCAAGTTGACTGTTTCCTTAGATGGTCAATGTACGCAGTTTACCTGTTATTGATTTCATGGACAAATGTTTAAGTAATATCATTATAATGTAGCAAATAATCAAATATTTGATAATTTTTACAATCCATAATATATAATTTAGTCCATTTTGAAATAATTTGTGTTTGATATAAATAATACAAATAATAATATAATGTTTGTGTTATTGGCTTCCTAAACCATTTAAACCAAATGAAAATGCACTTTATTCTGGCAAAAGTGAGACAAGCGAAACTATTAAATCAACATAGGAGAGAAAACAAATATTAATACAACCTAAATTCAACTTTAAAACATCGCAACGATGAGTGCTGATAATGCAGGAATGTATTTTGTAATATTAGGGATGGGAAAATAAGTCACCACCACCATGCCCACTTATAAGAGTACCTTCACTAACCAAAAAGTGCACCTTTGTAAAGTTTTTAAAAAAATAAAATAAAAAAAATAATAAAATAAGAGGAAGCATTTCTTTGGTTCAATACAAAAGAATAACGTAACTTGCATGTTCCCAATAATTAAACAATAATAAAACTATGGCAATTTATTATCAAAGGGTACTTTTTAAATAACAAACTTCTTTGTTATTGGAATTTGTCCTGATAATCAAGAAGCCTTGAAATTTGACTATAAGTTAGAGACTTAGAGGTTTGGGGAATCAAGCCACCACAGAAGGACAAGTTTTATTTTGTTTTGGTTTGTTTTTTATAACTAACTACGGATATTTGTATTGTCGCAGTACTCCAATTACCTTCACAATTTAAAATCATCAAGGTTATTGGGACAATGACAATATAACAAGTGCAAGGCCAAAATAAATACTCTTTTGCGTCCTTGTCCTTGTTTGAATTGTAAATGGAAGGAAATGAATTCCTTACAAAACATTTATTAGCTATTTACTTCAAGTAACACGCGACTGTGTATTGTGTGCAATCAATTACGTACATGAAGTTTTCCCCTCGGCTACGCCCTCTCCCCTTGCCTCTTCCTTGCTCTCTTCTCTTGTCAATCTTTCCTTTTTTTTTTTCTTTTCTATTTTCTTTTTCTTCAGTCCAACTCCTCCTTCTCCCCGTCCTTTTGTAAATACTATCGTTTATTTTGTAGTTTATTTCTAACCTCTTGTTCATATTTTTTCTGGACAAACGTTACGCCTGAACCTATCAAACTACATGCTCCTACATTTTAGGGACCCGGTAAGAGGTGAGAACATTTATGTGAATGATCTTCTCAATGCCCATGAGCCGCTTGGAATGAGTGCTTCCCAGGGAGCGGAGATGGAGCACGCGTATGTAATGAGATAGCATGTATAATTTGCTCACCGAATATAGGCCTATGGTATTTATAATAGTTGTACTACTCATAATTTCCCCTTGTACTTTTTTTTAATGTCGTCAAAATATTCAACATGACCGACAACTAATTGCTAAAGAATTAAACCATATCAACAAAAAACGAGAGTCGAGAAATCAAACTTAAATACTCAATATAATAACGGAATTGTCGTTATGTATTTTAAGATACGAAAATAAAAGAACATGAACAAAATCTACACGAATCTAATTATCCATGCAATGCCTGTTATGTTTTATGACGTTAATAAAAACACTCATTTTGAAAGTCTTGATGACATTTGTCAAATTGCATAAAGTTTTGGATGCATCAATTTCAAAGAGCCTGAAACTGATCACTCAACTAAAACAAGGTTCTAAAGAAAAGATACATGCGCTTCTGTTTGACTCTTGAAAGGGCGTTTCTCTCAAAAAGGCACGCAGCTTGTGGATAGATTCGATCGAAACACTTACAACAATAGCGCACTGACAACAGATTTTGGGTGAATATTTATTTTGACATTCTTATGAACGCTTTTGCTCAACCATGTCAATAATGGGGTGTCAATCTGTCATATCTGATAATTTAATCGAAAATGTGAGCTTTGGTCCCGCTTTGGTACGTGTTGTGGAAGCTTGATAGTTATACCATCCCCTCTGCCGTCGTTATGTAAGTCGAAGCATATGCAAGGAAGGTAAATAATGTAACTGAAATCTTAGACTTACCTATCAACTTATAAGGCTTCCATTTTCACAAGGTATTGTTAAAGAACATGCATTAGATATAATCAGGGAATTTTAAGAAAAAGAAAAAAAAACAGTTCAACAAATAAGATAATTTAAAAAAAGGAATGGGAAAAATGTCATTTTATTGCGATCAGCAATAACCATTAATTTATTTAAAATTTACTATATTATGTATTTTTTAAATATGTATGAAAGAATATAGCGTCAATTAAGCAGCGTCAGTACGGAATAATCCCAGATGCACCAATGGAACTTGGGTTGGCATAATTAGGAAGGTTTGATCAGTTGACCAATGACTTGAAGTTAATAATGGCCCTGCATCATCATGCTTTTATTGTTGAAACGAACAATACAAAGTCCTGTTGCGGCCGTTTGTGACGAGTTAAAATCATTGAGTTCTAATAATCAAGAAACAAGTTTGACAAACCCAAATGACCCATGTTGCAAATAAACAACTTTACAAACTTTAGGGGCATAGGAGCATTAAATGTAATGTGTAGTCCAAATATATGAATATATCACTATATTTATAAATCACTACATCCTGGACTATGATTACATACCTGACAAAAGATGAGGCGATGGTGGTCGTCGACCAGTAGGTGGTGGGGAATCGGGGGCTTGGGTCCATACGAGTACTCGTTCACGGAATGGCACACCCCTTCGACGACTTGCTTGCGAAGTTCCTGCGTGGCTTTGAACTGGTAGTCGGAGGGCGAGGGCGAGTGCATCATGAAATCGTAGTTCATCCTAATAAGCCTGGTCTGGCGACGACGAAGTTTCTATGGCGAGAATTTCGAGTATGAAGGTATTATACATGTTATGGAAATAGAGTTCGAACTGGTAGATGACGTTCGAGATTGGGTGTATAATGAACCCATAGTTTATTATGATCAGCCACGTTTGTTAATGACGCAGTTTCTGTGGCAACATTTTCGAGTTTAAAGGTATACATTTATATAAGGTTACATAGAATACACTTCGAAGTGGTAGATGATGTTCGACATCGAGTGCATCATGAACTGGTTTGGCGACCACGCTACTTTCTGTGACAACTGGCAAGAATTTCTAGTTCGAAAGTATTTTAAGTTTTTAATGTATATATTTTAATTTACTTCGAACTGATAGAGTAATGTGCGAGATAGGATGCATTATGAACCCTATAAGGCAGGACTTCACAATGTAAACCGTGACGTACACCATGGTTTGACACCTTGGAGCGCTTGTTGTCATCTGATGGAAAATGGATGTACATTTATTACTAATTTCGCGAAGCTATTGCTAAAGACTATTGCAAATAAAGGTAAGTGTTCTCAGATGGTAAATTGTATTAGCGCCGCTGGTTATCAAGCAGAAACGACCGAATCATTTGAAATTAACTATGTTACAATTGTGTAATTATTAAACATTTGAAATAGGCCTGCTTCCGTGCATAGCGTCGAAGTGGGTAACCTTTTTTAACCAAGTCCATGAACGTCATATTTATTTTTACTTGTAGTACCGTTGATACAAATTTTAAAAAAATGTATAACGATCTTGACAGAGTCGATAAACACTCCAGCTATAAGAAAATTGTAATTTAGTTAATGTAGTTTGAATTTAACCTTTACCCACATCTTTGCTTCAGTCGCCAAAAGTCATAGGCGCCAGATCGGAGGAGTGTTTGTGTAGGGGTAGGTGTTAATTTGGTGTTGGGGCGTTTCTTCAAATCGGATATTTCGGTGGTTGGCAAAAGAGCATTTTCATACCACAGCCCCCCCCCCCCCCCCCCCCCCCCCCATTCGAACTGGTAGAGTGATGTGCAAGATAGGGTGCATGCTGAACCCTTAGGCTCTGATGGAGGTTATGTAAACCATGATTTAAACCATGGTTTTGACACTCTGGAGCGCTATTTGTCAACTTATAAAGAAAGGATGTGCATGTTTTAATTATTACAGTCTAAGCTATTGCTAATGACACCAAATACAGTGCTCAGATGGTAAACTTATTAGTGTCGCTGGTTATCAAGCAGAAACGACCGAATCATTTGAAATTAACTATGTTATGATTATGTAATTATTACAAATTTGAAATAGGCTTGCGTGCATAGCGTCGAAGTGGGTACAATTTTTAATTGGTTTTCATCACCATGAATTTGAGTGTGGTGTGGCAAGATTGGTAGAGCGCGCGCTTTCCGATCATGAGATCCCGAGTTCGAACCCTGCCCACGGCGTTTGTCCTTCAGCAAGACAATGTATCCACTATTGCTGCTCTCTACCCAGGTGTATAAATGGGGACCGGTAGGAGGTTAAAGCCTTTATGTGAACGATCTTCTTGAGCCCACTGAGCGCTTGGAAGGAATACTCCCCAGGGAGTGGAGATGGTGCACACAATGTGTGCTGGTTTGCATTGTATCCTATGACCGGGGTAATAATACAATTGTAAAGCGCTTAGAGATGATTATCAATCGTGATAGGCGCTATATAAATAGTGGATATTATTATTATTATTATGAACGTCAAATATAAAATGTTCTTGTAATACCGCTTATTAATCTTTACAGAGTTGTTTATTTAAACACTCCAGCTATAAGAGAATCGTAATTGAGTTCATGTATTTTGAATTTAACCTTCACCCACATCTTTGCTTCGGTCACCAAAAGTCATAGGCGCCAGATCGGAGGAGTGTTTGTGTAGGGGTGGTATATATTGCTGTTATAGGTGTTAATTTGGTGTTGGGGCGTTTATTCAAATCGGATATTTCGGCGGGTGGCGAAAGAGCATTTTCGTACCCCAGCCCCCCCCCCCCCCCCGACCCCCATTCCAGAGCAGTTTCATCGCCACCCTTCTAAATGACCGCTTCTTTATGGGCTATGACGTAAGGCGACATGTAGGTGTGAAATTCGGAAGCTAATTACGCGCCCACCAAATCAACAATAATTTAATTCCATTGAAGATAACAAGTTCTCATGGTTACTATTTAATTTGGCAACCAACCAAACCGCGCCGAATGCCGAACTGGCTTAGTTGTATGCTAATGATATTTATGATAAGTGCCAAATATGAGACAAGATGTATTTTATATACTCGTTGCTTATTCTGTCCTTTTTCATCCAAATAATCTTAGCTGACTCTGAAATAATCAAAAGTTGTTTAAAGTCAATTGCGTCTGATATCCTGCGCTCTTTTTTTTATGAACGTGTATATATTTAACCATTCAGGTTCGGTAACTTTCGAAACAAGACTTTAGATAACAAGTTCTCATGGTTACTATTTAATTTGGCAACCAACCAAACCGCGCCGAATGCCGAACTGGCTTAGTTGTATGCTAATGATATTTATGATAAGTGCCAAATATGAGACAAGATGTATTTTATATACTCGTTGCTTATTCTGTCCTTTTTCATCCAAATAATCTTAGCTGACTCTGAAATAATCAAAAGTTGTTTAAAGTCAATTGCGTCTGATATCCTGCGCTCTTTTTTTGTATGAACGTGTATATATTTAACCATTCAGGTTCGGTAACTTTCGAAACAAGACTTGTAGTCTACATTGTGTTTAAACCAATTGCTTACGGGGAACCTGGTTGTCCCCGTTTTAACTCTATGGGTATCGCAACATATAGTAGGGTACGTGTTAAGTTAAAGGGACTTATTGTCCAAATCCTCAAAACTTACTTGGAACTCTAGTGGTTCTCTCATACATTGTTCTATTCATATTAACTATAAAATCATGGGACAAGTTTCTTTTTTTTCAAATTTCCGTTTCGTTCAAAAGATATTTACGATTGAAGTGTTCGGATGTTAAACTATATACGGGATCGTTTAAGACGTGTTCAAAGTAAGTGCAATGATTTAGTGAATATCACTTTGCATTTTCGCTCATTTCTCGGCCAAATAACATCCAAATAACGTGACATTTTTACACATTACTTTGCGTACATATCAGAACACACCAATACACATTTTATTAACCACGCATCACTTTTTGCACTTGTCAACAAAGTTACTAAATCCTTTAAGGCATATACACACTATAGTTCGCGCTTTCAAACTATTAACTCTTAATCGCGCGAATGGTTCCATACTATGAACGACCGATATACTTGACAAGTTCACAATGTGCACATTGTTCGCCTTCTTTGTATTTTGATAATGAAACGGGATCACCAGCTCAAAGAAGGGGTTTAAAAGTCCGTTAACCATGGTTAAGCTAACCATTTACCCCCGGCGGGAACTCCATTAATAAAGCCCCTTGCTGGCCTGTTGGTATACACGATGACTGTGGAATTTAGGGTGCTATTGCTTCTGGCTTGTCAGGAGTGTTTACACACTTTAATGACGCGCTATTGCCATTCAAAACCCTTCTTTTGGAAATATTTTATACTGGATTTTAGTAAGAAGGCATTTAATCATCGGACGGTGCTTACGAAATCGGTGAATGACAAATTAATATCATTTTAGATATCTTATCTTTCTGTATTATTGTATGGTTTACATTCTACTATCGGGTCTGTTGTTGTTTGACGATAATGATGATGGTGGTGATGATGATGATGATGATGATGATGATGATGCTGATGATGATGATAACGATGTCCCTTTTGCTGTTGTTGACGTTTAACTTGTTATGTTCACCATTGTCTTGACCACGCACATATTTTATTGATTCTTTATATTATGCCGTGACTCTGATCAGTTATCACCTTTTAGACCAGAGAGAGCAGTTGTTACTCCCTACTTCAAGCAATCTGCTTCTAAGGGAAACCTTACCATGTGTTATTTATGCTGTATAATCATTTGTATGTATTCATTTTATTGTTAAATAAACGAATTGAATTTGAATTTAAAATAATCTTCATAATGTTATAGGGCCCTCCGCACACAGAGCCGACTCGACCCGATCCGACGGTTTTCAGTCGGTTCAGCTCAGTTTACGTTGCCTCAGGACTCCTGTTTTGCCGGTTAAGAGCCAGTCGGAGATCATTCGAGGCCGATTCAACATGTTGAATCGGCTACGACTGAGCGAAACCGACTCTAGCCTTAAGCCCTCTGCAGACAGAGCCGACTCAACTCGATCATTTTTCATTCGGATCGGCTCAGTTTTTAGTGCCTCGCGACACACATTTTGCCAGTCGAGAGACAGTCGGATGCCAGTTGGGGCCGATTCAACACGATGAATCGGATCCGACCGACCGGTCCCAACTCTAGCCTGATTGAAACCAGTCGGATCGGGTCGAGTCGGCTCTGTCTGCAGAGGGCTTAACTGAAAACCAGTCGGATCGGGTCGAGTCGGCTCTGTGTGCGGAGGGCTCTTGTGTTATTAAAGTTAATCTGTGAAGGCACAATTTGAAGTTTAATTTATCTTGATGTACATTATAACAGATATAGGACAAGTTGCAAACATATTATAGCTGAATTATTTCCAATTTCACACATTGACGTTTGCAAGTTTATTTTGCTGTATCCACAAGTGAGTGCCTATTAAATACTATTCCGAACGATTCGCGAATCATGAGCGTCCGGCGTAATTCAGAAATACATTATCGGAGAAAATTATACAACAGTCTAATGTTTGATGTATCTTCTACTACAAACTATTAATAGTCGAGTGCACTGAACACCTCTGATCATAAAGTGTAAATGCTCCGAAGACATGGTAAGTATTGGAAATGTGTGATTTGTAACAACTGAAAAGAAGAAAAACAAATATTGTACTGACCAGAAAAGGTGAAAATTAAAAACACACAGAAAGACGACAAAGCAAATACCAAGTTTACACAGTTTGTTGAAATATAATTATAACGTGGGAAACATATCGTTTCAATTGAATAAACATCATTGATTCGTTATCTGACACGTTTTGTCACATCGAAGTCAATATGAAATGTTCTCACGTATAATTATATTTATTCATGCATGTTACTCAATTATTTATTCAACATCATTAAAACGTAAACATTGAATTCAAAATAAAAGGATAATTTCGTGACTAACTAGCCAGTTTTGCAATTTTAAGTATAAAGGTGTTATTCTATTTATTGCATATTGCACGACCCAGCAAAATAATGATCTGAACGAATGGGTGTGCACCGCACATAAAATAAATATTTACATAATGTTACCAAAGTGTCACATTAAAGTTAATTTATGAGGCAGACATTAGTCATGCATATTAGTGCGGAATCAAACATTGCATTAATGCAACATTTATTAGTATTTGTTTACCTTGATCTAGCGTATTGATGATCATAATAAATATCAAATTATTGATTTAAACAATATATATAATATATAGAACTTGATGCAGCCTTAATGAAAAATTAATGCGTTGTATAGTGAAATGTCACATCTATTCAGCGCGTATTATTCCAATATACATGACTTGTACAAAATTTGTGTGACGTGAATCCGCGATTTCTATACTCATCACTTCATCTAATTGTTGTATAAGATATAGTCCTATTTATAGTACTTCCATGGATATGACTGCTGTGAAGAGACTATGAACCGGATATCAAACAGTCGGGATGCGCCGGACAA
Source organism: Echinarachnius parma (assembly GCA_037951105.1). Taxonomy (NCBI): domain Eukaryota; kingdom Metazoa; phylum Echinodermata; class Echinoidea; order Clypeasteroida; family Echinarachniidae; genus Echinarachnius; species Echinarachnius parma. The sequence continues at coordinate 55,326 of JBAMJV010003085.1, forward strand.
TTTGACATGAAGTATATTAAACCTACCTCGCAATTTGTACGGAATAATATGCAAGACATAACCTTAATTAAATACCTCTCTCATTCTACCACCCCTCCTCCATTCTGTATCATGTTTATTCGGTTAAGTGTGCAGTTAGTACACAAATGCATGCATGTTGATCAAAAGTAAATGTTACCATGCTGCAAGACGGCTCTGAGTACGTGGGCAAAAATATATATCGTTGGACTTTCATGGAAATAGCCACCTTCACTGTTTGTGATAGAGATCGTAATTGTACAGACAAATTAATGATCACATTAAAAAATCGTACGCAGACAGCAGTCATTTTGAGTGAGCGGTTTAGTCACTTGACCTTTACCGTATAGGGCTTTTGATAGAAAAGGATTTATATCCATTAAGATAATACGGCTTTAATTTGTGACAGGTTGCTATTTAAAGTTTTAAACAAAGGTCTTTGCTTTAAAGGTTCGCGCCCGAGGAATGATTGATTGTTCGTACTTTATTCCGATGATAATACATATAAAAGCATCAAACCTTCGTAATTCATCAATCCAGCAATAACATTACAATGATTACCTATTCCTTAAAGGGATAGTCTAGTTTTGGTCAAATTGAATTTTAGTAACCAAAACCTAGACCTTAACATGACAAACTAATATTTATAACTCCACCATGCTCGGAAGTTATAAACAATTACAAACGACTAAGTAAAAAGCCTGTTATCATGTTTAAAAATAGCCGTTAAAACACAAGAGGGCGCTCTCTAAAAACGCTTTGGTTTCAACCATTATTTAATACAAATAAGGGTTCTGCAGTGTGATCTCGGGGTGCTCACAGTGTATCTAATACAGTGTGGTGAGTGCGTAGGACCGTGAAGCGAATGTATTTAATTGAATTCACATTTATTGATAAATTTGCCGGAAAAAATATAAATAAGGTGTATCTGGGTCACATCTTAGTAAGCCGAAGGCTTGAGGATGCAGAGCAACCCCTATGTATAACAATTAATATATACATTACAAAGTATGAATATAAAAAATAAACTCACAATATACAATTATTAATAACACGGTCCACAACTTGCGTTTGCATGTTTACAATGTGATCCATATTGCTTCTAATTAAATTTCATGAAAACCATTTATCCCAAACTAGTCATTGAAATGAACTCCAAATTCGTGTTTCCTTGTTTTAAAAAATGGCGGGAACAATCTGGATTCTGAACAAAAATTGTTTCCATGTATGTTTATAATTTTGGCAAGATATACAAATGCGGTTGAAATTGATAACATGAAAAATCGAACCCAGGTACAGGTTACATAATACAAATTTAAGAAATATAATTACACAAAATATCACGTAGCGCGATCTGTGAATAAGTATACTATTAGGAAAATTACGATTATTAATTCATTGCGCAATGAATGTCAAGCCATTCAATTACGTCAAATCGTATATACAAATAACACAAACCAATCTCTAATGGGATAAATACGGATTGAGTATATTGAAAGTTTTCTTATTTAGAAGCAGGCCGTCTAAATGTACCCGGCAAATCGGTTTACACTTCTTTTTATGGTTTCAATTGAAAAATGCATCCCAGGTTTATGTTAACAATACCGCCCTCTGCTTATAACTTATTAACGGTAAAAGGGTACTTAGCCGAGCCTGTGCGCACTTCCCACTATCAAACAATTATTTTTTCATGCCAATCACCTTCATTTAAAGAGTGAGTCATGCTATATCCCATTTTCTCACGAGGAACCCGTGTAGTCTAGTACTATACTTTTATCTTTAAAAAATGCATAAGTTCATCGGATGAAAGAAATGATTACATAAAACAATGAACATAATACAAAATGTAATTCACACAATATAACACACAAAATGCAAAATATTTGTTAGAATATTAAATATGACGGAACAGATTCATACATGAAACAAATATAATGTGAATAATATGCATAGGCGTACCCAAGGGAGAGGGGGTTTGGGGGGGGGTTCAACCCCCCCCCCCCCTATTTGACCAAAAAGTGACTGTTTTGGGGGGTTTGAACCCCGCCCCCCCCCCCCTTTTCAAATTGTAACCGGTTTCGAGACCACATTTTATCGGTCTCGACCATCATAATCGATGGTCTCGGCCTCGAAAACTTGGTAGAACCTTGGTCTCGGCCCTCGAAAATGGCGAAAATTTTCGGTCTCAGCTTCAAAATTTGTCTACGACTACCCCCCCCCCCCCCCCCCCCCCCCCCCCTCCCCAATGCTTACAGGATTTGCAACCAATTAGTCTTGGTCTCGGGCTCGAAAATTTTGGAACGGTCTCGAAAATGTCGCGAAAATGTCTCGAAAATTCTCGGTCTCGGCTTCAATAATTGTCTACGACTACCCACCCCCCCCCCCCCCCCCAAGGCCCCCAGGCCCCCAGGATTCTCAACCAATGGGTTTTGGTCTCGGTCTCGAAAATTCTCAGTCTCGACTTCGAAAAAGTTCTACCACTACCCCCCCCCCCCCCCCCCCCCCCTTACAGGTTTCTCAACCAATGGCTCTTGATCTCGTCCTCGAAAATGTTGGACCGGACCTGGTCTCGGTTTGGAAAATGTTTCAGGTACTTGGTCTCGGCTTCAACAATATTGTACGACTACCCCCCCCCCCCCCCCCCCCCCGCTGACAGAAATTGTTCTGACGAAATAACCCCCCCCCCCCTTTGAAAAAAGTGGTACGCCACTGTATGGAAGTGGTATTTATGAAGTGTATCAGCAGCTTTATTGGAGTTGCAAATTTAACCTTGCCTTTAATAATACACGATTCTGTCCCTTTTAGGTTCAGAGAACAGTATACGTGCGCATGTTTAATTGAAAACAGTGTAAAGTATGACGTATCAATCTTATATAAAGCACGGCCAGGAAATTTGTTTTGGGGAAAGGGGAAAACAATCTGTGATTGGACGGTTGACGTCAATTCATTCATAAAAAGTGCGTCCAGTTCCAAATACGTGGTGACGAATGAACTCCGTCTTCCAGTTTCAATACAATTTTAAAGAAGAGGCGCTTGAAATAAACCACCGTGTCGCATTTAGATTGATATCTTTTTTCCCTCTCCTTTCAGTGCCTGTTCGCCGGTTTCCTATTAAAACGGGTTATAATTAAATTTGATGACATACTCAGATGGAAAAATTTGTGTTATAAACTTATAATACAAATAAAGTGATGCTTGGTAAAAAGAAAGGGGTGACATTTTTTGAATGAACGTGTATAATCACCAATTATTAATAAAATCATATCATAATTCTAATTTTCCTAATGTTGAATGAATATGATAATCATATTCATTCAACATTTCATGTTATATACCGTTCATAGTGTGCAATGTAGGCAATGACTTTTATTGCAAATAATTATGACGATTTAATTCTATATGCTAAAACGGTTTCAAAATATTCTGTCTCATTAATAATAATATGAACATTTGTATAGCGCAGCTACTATAAATATATACTCTACTGCGCCAATTTTGCACTCATGCAATGCATGTCAATTCAACATTAATTAGATGATTTAAAAGTAGGTAATGGTAACATTTTCTATTTTCTTGCAACTTTGGTGCAAAGGGAGTTAATTTCGCGCCACCACAAATAATTCGGGAATAGCATTCAATGTGTCCGTGTCGTCACGAAACGCCACAATTCGACGACTGGTTCCGGTAGGCTGCGAGTGGCTGATAACAAAATCACGTCATTCGGTATACAATCAAGAACGACGTTCGTGCCTCGTCCATAAAAAGGTGTGTGTGTTTTACTTGTAGAACTGGACCTTATTGACAATTTAGATGGTTGCCCCTCAACCCCTCCACGCTTGACTTATCCGAGATGCCATTCACACGTCTTGGGGTGTATACATAAGTACGCACCACTGTTTAACGATCCTCAAACTCATAACCGCCAAAAGAGCAAACGTGGGCGGGACGGATCGGGAGCAAACGTTTGACTCCGCGGAACAGATTTATTTAAACTACTACGAAATTAATAAGAAACACCGGCATTGAATAAACTGTTGGGGTGGAAGATTCGGACATATATAAAGGTTAGGAAATTCCGCTACTGAGTGCCACATGTGTGTTTTGCTTTTCATTCAACAACTAGTTTTGGTTATTCATTCGCAGATTCAGTGGATCTACCGGCGAACTGGTTGACGCAGTTGTGAACACTCCCGACTCTAGCTATTGGGAAGGACGATTATTTGTACACTCTTTGAAGGAGTATCGAAATGCCAACATCAAAAGATTTAGTTCTTGAGGTAACTAACTATATTCTTTTAAAACATATATTTTGGTAAATATTTTCAGCGTTGCTTACAAAATGTTGAATTTCTTGTGGATGTATACGTTTCTAGAGATTGGCACCGATCAATTACTACTGTGGATATATACATATTCCATCTTGTGGTTTATAATTTCTGCCTCTTTATTTCTCTTTTCTCAAATATTTACTTTTGTTTCTTCCCTTCTCTGTCTCTTTTCCGACATCTCTCCCGTCTCTTTGTTGAAAACTCCATCGATCTAAATTATAACCTCACATCTCAGAAAAAAATTATAATCTTAACAGCAATACTTACAACAACAAAAACTTTAACAAACAAATGTTTGATCCGTTTGGTCTCTTGTTTATTTAATTTATGTATTCTCCACTCATGGGATGGATTGCCCTTGTCAGCTACAAACTGTTTTTCAAAGGGGTCCAGTTTGAGCACAGCTATTGGAAATGAATATTCACCCTTTATTCTAGATACTTCCTATAATTGCATTATTTTGTAACGCATTTCAATAAATTGGCACTATAAACTCATTGCATTGTCAGTGCAGCATGCATTTGTATTACTTAGCGTTTGACGTGTTTTTTCTGTACCAAAATATATTTCTTAAACGCTTTAATTATACAGGATATGTACACTCATATGGCGTACCCAGGAATTTGTCAAATTTTTTTTTTTTAAAGCTTAATTCGTTATATAGTATAGATCGGGTTCGAAGAGTGGGGGAGGGGGGGGTGGCTGATCGTGGTCAGGCGCGGCGATTTATCGTGCTGGCTTTCTAACAATGTCATGCTGAATAACCAAACGTGTACCCACGAACACACACACCCACACATACACCTTTTCATACCATTCGATACTATTTGGGAGGGGGTTTGCCCCCTCCCCCCCCCCCCCCTCAGGGAGAACATTTCCAAATTGGTGCTTTAAAAATTGCATTTTAGTGCAATTTGGGGGGAAGAAATTGAAGAGCTATAAACTGAAATAACACAAGATAAAACACGCAATGATGTCGGTCCTGCAGTGCAAGATGATTAGGATCAAAGTATACGACCAAAAATTATACTAGCAATTGTCAAGATGTCTTTTATTATAAGAGATTAAAAGTAAATATTTTCATTAAAAGCTTTATTTAGCAAACATGGTGCGAAGACCTGAATGGGCTATATGTCAAGGGGCGCTCACATTTAGGCCCTTAACGGGGTTCAGGTGGCGGGTATACAACAATTAATAAACAGAATTCATAGTTTATTTTAGTGGGCATAGCGAGAAGTCCTGAATGAGTAGGTACATGGGCCTGATTCAAAGGGTATTATTTTTTATAGGGACCATAACGGGGATCCAACAGTAAATGCCGCTCATGGATTTGGTGGCTTTACATTGATGTTTTCTTCATCTGGACGAGGGATGAAGGCAGTCTTCACACATGGATTCCTCCACAGGGGCAAGTTACCCGATTTTTCTCCAGACGAGACCCACTTCATTGATGTCACTATCATCATGAAGGAGAGCGGCCAGATCACTACTAGTATCTACACCAAACCTACAGATACCCACCAATACCTTCATTCATTTAGATGCCACCCCCGTCACTGCAAGACCGGCATCTATATACAGGCCGGGCAACGTTGTTTATCTTATCTCTTATCGCTTGCAGAGTTTGTGGCATCCATTCATAATAGGTGAAACCAAGACCAGCCTCAAGAGATGCTTCTACGGACACAGATCTACTGTCAACACCCCCAAGCTTGACACCCCAGTTGGCCATCATCAATTTACCCAACTATTCCATCTCTAACATGATTATACGGGGCATACAATATTTAGGTAACCATCCCAATACCTTCGCTCCAGCAGGGAGAAGCACTGGATGAAATGTTTCTGCACCATTCAACCTCGTGTTCTCAACATTAAAGAAGGCCGTGATTATATTTTGTTTTGTTTTGTGTATTTAGCTCTCTCCTAATGCTTGCACTTGTTGTTCCACTTTTCTTTTCAATTGTTTTATTTCGTCAACAGAATCCCACATGTGTGTTTTTACACTGGTTCCACGTCCTCTATCAGTTTTTATTTTCTTTTGTATTACACACTGATCCACACTTTACATACTTTAATCTGCGATCATAATAATGCAAATAATTAAATTATTATAATGTAATGTACCATTTGTATGTCAGCGATGTGCGCGCGTGTGCATTGCGGAGATCGAGAGCTTGTTTATATCTTCAAAGACAATTGGGGGCGGTGGTTTATGGATTCTAACTTATAACCTCCGTGTAAACTGTAAGAATTTCTCAGCAATTAGACCGATGCATAACACATAAAACACGAACAAAAGCTTCCGCTACTGCCATGACCTCGACTAATATAAGGCTCTTTATCCCTGATGACACGACATAGATCATGATGTGTGCTGGATAAACTGATGAATGAAGGTGCAGCATATATATATTTCAACTCGGCAGAGATGAGTGGTTCGGTGTAGTGAGTGGTTTGGTGTAGACGTTTTTGTTCTCTTCAGTTTACGCTTGATGTGGACTTCCAGCAGATAGTCAGCAAGGTTTTGCACCCAAGTTGTGTTCCTAGAAGGTCCTATAAGCCCCTTCTGGGGCCAATCCTTAACAACATTACCCCCCTTCCAAGCTTCATAATGTACCTCCTTTAAGGTCTAGTAAGAAACTCTGCTTTGAACTTGTCATGTTAGCCTTCAGTTACACTTCGTCCATACTGCGTGAGTAGAACTCGATTATAATTATTTTGAGTCCACTGGTGGACTTGTGACCCCCTCCTACCCCCCCCCCCCCCCACACACACACACAAAAATACACACACACACACACACACACACACACGCACACACACACACACACACACACACCTCCCCCCGTATCTGATTCAAATGATGGATTGTGTATCATGTTATCGCAATCTAAACAAATTAATACATTGACAACTCATATTCTTATGTATTCTTTTGTTTAAAATTTAAAATAGACTCCTACCACATTCCTGACTATTAAAATCGTACAATAGCCGTTCATGACTGATTGATATTGATATAACATGTATTTTACCTTGACCCAAGCCGAGTATTCTCTGGTTAATTCCTGAATTGGTTAAGTGCCAACGAGACTATTTTGCCAAACCACGTCAAGGTGATAACCTTGATAATAAAATAGAAAGATAGCTGCTATTCTAATGTAATTAATACTCAGTAAATAGAACTCCGCGCAAATACGGCTGTTGAAACATCACATAGAAGGACGCGATTTTATGATACTAATAATTGTTTAAATAAATGTTCACTCTTCTGTACACATATAATTATCATTATGTATTCTCCCGGGGAGGTACTGAAACTACGTTTGAAAAATATCTATGAAAATCTATGAGCGGTCGTTATGAGCCGGTGGTCGCTATAGACAGGTGGTCGCATTAGCAGGTTTGACTGTACCTCCCCCCGTATCTGATTCAAATGATGAAAAGTTATGATGGATTTTGTATCATTTGATCGCAATCTAAACAAATTAATACATTGACAACTCATATTCTTAAATATATTCTTTTGTTTTGTATTGATTTATGAATTTACATAGTTGATGTCATTGTATAATGCTCTTAATAGGTATTTCAAAGCGAATTAAGTTTTTAAAGATCAAAATGTAGCCTATTCAAAGAGTTATTTGCATTTCATACATAAGCGCTGTATTCGAAATTCCACGCATCACGTTATAACGACGTGTGATACAGTAACCAAATATGCAACATGCTCAAATTTGGTATCAAACGATGCGCAAGACTCTAGGGAAGACCTCCATGAAATAACAAGCTGGAATCAGTAGTGCATTGTGGTGTAAATGTGCAAGATGTGTGACTGGGTCTTCATGACCCCTAAGGCTGAAACACAATATTTAGTGCATTAGGTGTGGTTTTCTTGAAACTCATCCTGTGGACTTCCAGTAGCTAGTTTACGAGGTTGTCCACCTAGGTTGTGATCCTAGAATGTCCCAGAAGTCATTTCTGGTGGCCAACCTTTTACAACAGGCAAAAGCTGAAATCCTAAAAAAATTGTGGTGTGCCCCCTGGGTAGTAGGTGGTTGTTGCTAAATTGAAATGTTCACTTGCTTATGAAAACCAGTTAAAGGCAATGGTGAGTGTTGGTCAAACTTAACTTTAGTAACCAAAACCTGCACGATTACGGTACAAACTAATAGTTATAACTTCACCATGCTCGAAAAGTATACACAATTACAAACGACAAAGTAAAACCCCTGTTATCATTCAAAAAGAGCCGTTACAACTCGAAGTGTCAAATTAACTCTAGAGTTAGCCAGCGCGAAGCACTAGCGTTCTAGGTCCTATACAGGGTGGCCCAAAAAAAACGGAACGGGGCACTTCCCAAAATAAAGTAACACATGTATTATGTCCATCGGATAGAGTGTCTTTTCAAATGAACAACGATACCAAGAACAGTCAATTTGGTCGTGTAGTTTTTGTTTTAGGGCCCTGTGAGTGACACCATGTCAGGTTCTCTTTTTTGTCAATTTGTATTGAGCCAGCGCTTGATGAATTGCACGAACCGCCGTTCATATCGTTGAGCATCGCGCACTATTGTTAGTGTGCACTCAGCCGTGTGCCGAGAGAATGGGCCTGGTCGCTGAATGGTATATATTACGGGCAAGGAGTGCGGTTAAACTGGCATTGACTAGGTCGAAATCGACATAAATCGGCACCTGACATGGTCTCACTCACTGCGTCCTTAAACAAAAACGACCTGACCAAAATTACTGTTCTTGGTATCGTTTTTCATTGGAAAGGACACCCTATCCGATGAACATAAACATTGTGGTATTATATTTTGGGAAGTGCTCCGTTCCGTTTTTTTTGGGCCACCCTGTATAATACGGGACTGTAGTGCAGTGCGCGGTAATAGGGAGTTTTCGCTTATGTGAACGAGAACGAGTTTCCCGTCCTAGAACGACCGTTTCAGGGTGGCCCAGAAATAACGGAACGGGGTATTTGCCATTGTGATAATATGTTCACTGGATAGATAATTTTTTTTAAAGAAATTCGTTATTCCGAACACCCAAACAAAGACATTACTGTTGATGATATAAAAGTTCTTTTTAAAAGATTTTCTATCCAGTGAACCTAGTCTGTATATTTCTTTATAATGGAAAGTACCCCGTTCCGTTATTTCTGGGCCACCCTGTATAAGCAAATAATATGCGTATGACGTAATACTCCACATTGGCACTGTTTAACAATAGTAACTAGGTCCGGTAAGCTCCGGCATACTTATCTTGCCGAACCTAGTTACTATTGTTAATTTTGCCAACGGGGAGTCTATACGTCATACGAATATTATTTGCATACATCACAGAAGCGGTCTATTGGATGTAGTCAACCCGTGCTGTTCACTACCTGTTCGCTGCCTTTGAACCATTTTCGTTTTTAGTTAACGCGCGTTCACAATGACGTCGTTCCCTTCTACACACAATCATGACAAACACTCACACACACCTTACACTTTCAAACATACACATGCGCAAACACACGACCCGACTGAATTATTCAAACTCCAACACAGACACACACACACATACACGCATTCAATCACACAAAACACACACACACTTACACACACGTATACTCACACGCACAAACATCCACTCCCGCACGCACGCACGCACTCGCACTCAAACAAACAACAATGCACACAAACACCCCACACATGCGCTCACACAAACACAAACCCTTACACACGCGTATACACACAAACACAACATTAATACAACTCCCACACATACGCATACAGATACACAACACACACCCACACAAACACAAACACATGAATGCACACTCACAAATGCACACAAACACCCACACACACTCATCCACGCGAGCACTCAAACAAACACAAACACACGCACACACTCAAACAAAAACCCATACCCGTATACACATACGCATATACACACACGCACGCAGGCACTCGCATTCCAACAAACAAAAACAAACACATATACACTCACAAACACACACACACGCACAAATGCGCACACACGTACACAAAGCCACAAACGCACACATTCAAACACACACGCATACACCAGTTACATAATCCACCACACATACACATACACACGTATAAAACACACACACACACATATACATGTTGATACTTCTCTGATTACGTAATTCTGAAGACGGTGCACTGGATTTTCCGACGAACCTGAAATCGGGCATGAACTAGTGCTCAGATTGGCCAGACGACGAGAGAGAACGTAAGTGACGTAATTTCTCGCCTAAATGACGTCATTTCTTCTAGTAGGGGCCACAAATATGGGTGTTCACTGCAGTTTGGGTACAATCGTTTTACTTGGCATACAAACTCCTTGGATCAAAAGAAGAAAATTTATCCAAAGAGACACTCTGTATCAATTATGGAAATTAGGCCGAATTTGCATAGATACAGAGTGTCTCTTTTGACGAATTTTCTTCTTTTGATCCAAGGAGTATGTATGCCAAGTAAAACAATCGTACCCCAAAATGCAGTCATGGACCCCTTAACCACCCCACTACTCGTCGTCCTCAGGTTTGCGAAAATACCGTAATAGTACGTGTAGTATGTATCGCAACTCGCAAGCCCCATTCGTTCGCCTTTCGTTCAGAGTCGCGCTAACACACGGAGAGAAGTCCATGAGGCGCATATATCACTGATTGTTTGCGGAATGGAGGGAAAAATCATAATCTTAATCCACCCGATAGTTGGATCACATATCGGAGAGTGAATTACTGGTAAGTACCGTATCATATGTATAGTTTTAAGCACAATTAGCGTGCAAAAAAATATTTGGTTTCAGTTCTTTATTATGAAGACCTAGAACGCTAGTGCCTCGCACTAGCGTTCTCTAAAAAGTGATACCCGGGCGTCAACCACTTTTATATGATATATTGAAAGCCAATTCCACAACAATTAGAGCATTTGAATGGGAATTATTATTATTTCCCATGTTTTTTTCGATGATCTTTCATATGGAATTGAAATCAGCCAAATCCGTTACAATTTATGTCGGGGGGGCACTTTGGAAATTACCAACACTCACCATTGCCTTTAACCTAGCTCTCACACAATATATCATTTCTCATAAATTCTCTAATAAAATGAAATGTGTTTAAAAATAATGAAAATAAAAGAATGTGAACTTAGCCTGCATAAACTAAGATTGGTAAAGAATGATTCTTTAAAAAGAACGGTGTTAGTTAAAACTGTTAACGTTGCATACATAAGAACAAGACCGTTTACATTATAGAACGTCCATTTGTTCAGTCTTTCTCACAACGCATAGTCGTTCTTAGGACTTATAAATTGTTCCGTCTTCTTTAATTCTTGGAAATGATTCAGCTTTGTTAGTCGTGCGACTTCGAACAAAATATAATATTGCATGTCAACAAATGTTACATAAACATCCAAACAACATTAAATATGGAGCCATCATACTTACAGACATAAATCGTCCTCTTTCCGTATTATCTCGAACTCCTGAGCAAGTGATAATGGAAATTATCATTTTGTTTAACCATCATTTTTTTTTAGGGGGGGGGGGGTTAGTGGAGACATGACAAAATAAGTGACTATATCGCTGCAATTATTTCTTCACTTTCATTGCCAAAACTTCTGGGCATTTCAGCTTTGAACATTATTACGTAAAACATTATTTCAATATCATTGTAAATTTGTAGTACAATAAATATGAAATAATAATCAATACAAAGAATGTAATTGTTAATATCCCAAGTGTTTCTGGACATTATCGGAAAAATGTAAAATACAAATGTATTAAAAAGTTGGTTTAAAAAGATTTTCATACAAATTTTCGTTAAACAAAATCTCGTTTTATAGATCATCTTAAATTATTCATTGTATTGTTAAAAATAAACAAGAATGTTCCTGTCACAATTATACACAATTAGAAGTTTTTAAGATTCGTCAGACTCTTGAGTCTTGTAGAACTGTAGATCGACACTACAGTGCTATTATTGGTAATTTTTGTTGCTATTTTTCTTTGCCCGTTTGTCATCCTTCATAAATGTATTTTCACCCAACAAGTAGACAAAGAAAACACCATCTGCTGCCCTAATATTGGCATATTCAAACTTCTCAACGGGCTACCACTACTTCCCCTTCCCCAGTCTAGGCCTGGATCTAGAATCTAGATGTAGACTAGTCATACTCGTCTACTAGAACTAGACTAGGTCGATTCTACATCTATACCCTTGGTTACTAGTTAGTTAACTTAGGCTTATAATTTTTGTTATAATAAACATACATGCGTACATTTTTAAAACCTAGTGTACAGGCTGCACTCATCAAACAGCTAGTATACTCATTTATTTAGATTGATCAGAAGCTAAATTAGCTTGAATTAAACTAGAAGTTAGAACCTAGGTTATACTTATAGAGTAATACTAATAATAGTGTATAGTATTATGATCAGGCCAGGGTTAGTCAGTAATAACCGCCTTTAGGCTTTACTAAGTTTAAATATGTAGCCGAGAACTAGATCTAGATCTATATTGAGATTATTGTGGGTTCTAACTGTCTATGTGATATGTATGAAAACAGCACAATTATCACACTGATCTTGCTGTTGCTAGCCTATCCACCATATTTAAATTTTGATAAAAAATTTTTTAAAAACAGTTATATAGCCTAGCCTACATGTTCATTTTTGGCTATCTACCATACATTACCAGTTTGAGCAGTAGGGCCCTAGGCTAACAGGCTAAGCCTTAGGCTTAGCTTAGTCAATGTTACTGTTAATGTTACTGTGTTAGTTTTATTCTTACTCTAAGTTCTAACTACCTTACCTTATCTTAGCCTAAGGATAAGGTTAAGGCTAAGGCTAAGCCTAAGACTGAGTAAGAGTCTTAAGTTAAGAGTCTTACTCTCTTAGTCTTACGGCCCTAGATAGTGCTATTATTAAAGCCGCTTAGCCTAGCCCTTTCTAAGAGGCTAGCTTAGCCTTAACCTATCATCAAGAGTGTAGACTAGCCACTAAGTCTAGACTCCTAGGCTAGACGTCCTAGGTTAGGCTAGGACTGGCTTCGGCTTTTGCCTTATTAATATTTCCCATTCCAGAACAACTCTTCTTTAGTTTAGAATTGCTAAATAAGATCTCTTCCAGTTCCAGAACAATATATAGATCTCGATCTAGCAATGATATATATTAGATGAGAAAGCATCACCATATAGTATATAGTCTGTAAATGTATAATGCATTTCTGACCTTCTTTATACACACCCTCTTGCGAAATACTGCGGCCATCATCATTACGGAGATCGCTGCCTTTCCCAGCCGGTCCGGCTGGCGCAGCGCTGAGCCACGCACACGTCCCTTTCTCAAATTCAAGCCATTGACAATGTACAGATATCATTGACAAAACTGAGGCAACCGCCGCTAAAAAGAGTACGAAAATGTAGCATCTTCGTCGGTTTTTCATCTTGTTCATTCCTGTAAGCTGCACAATAAATCTCAGGAAATGGTTCAAGAATTTAGAAGACATAACATTCTTTGAAATAAATTCTTCCAAAGTTCAAGGCAATTAATTATAATGTGCGGCCGGCGCGCGGTACGTATAAACTCGGTACATACCGTACGTGTGGTACCGTCGGATAGTACCGGTACGTACGTAACGTACAGTATACGGTACACGTCACGTAAACGATCGATCGGGATCATAGAGCTGGATCGAATGCATTGATTGTCAAAAAATTTATTTATTTATTTATTTGGTATACGTTTCAAACTGATCAGCAGCAGTGCTGAAAGGATCAGTGTACATTGAACATCAAAACATACATAGCAGGGGCGTCGATCACGGGGGGGATGGGGGGATATATCCCCCCAATATTTGAGGTGGGGGGATGGCCTGTATTATCATCCCCCCAATATTTGGGAGGGTAAAAAAAAAAAAAAAAAAAAGTATACTGGCGCATGTAATTTAGGTACTATTGTTTGTGTTATGATATATGTGCCTGTATATTTTGTCTGAAGTGAGATTAATCAATATAATACATGAATGCCTAAACATTACAGACTAATTATGAGTGGCGTAGCGACCGGGGGCTGTCGGCACGTGCCCATAATAATAATATTAAAACAAAAACAAACGGGGATATCAAAAAATATAAGGAGAATTACATAACGTGTGCCCCTAAGCTTCATCTATGCTGACGATCTCGGCATTGCCACCCAGAACAGCGATACCAATGAGATAGAGAGCACCCTAACATCAGCCCTAGACAACCTGACAGTATACTACAGAGACAACCAGCTGAAAGCAAACCCTACCAAGACCCAGGTCTGCTTTTTCCATCTACGCAACCGCGAGGCTGTGAAGAAACTATCACTCACATGGAATGGTACCCCCCCCCCCCCCCCCCCCTCGACCACTGCGATCATCCAGTGTACCTTGGCGTTACCCTGGATCGAACACTTTCATTCAAGCAACATATCGGAAAGGTGAGGGGGAAAGTGAGGACCAGGAACAACCTCCTCCGGAAACTGACAAACTCCTCTTGGGGTGCCAGCTAGTGCATCTACACTACGGGCAACAGCTCTTGCACTTTGTTATTCTGCTGCGGAGTATGCGTGCCAAGTCTTGGAAAGATCCTCGCACTCGAAGAAACTTGACCCAATTCTCAACGATAGCTGCAGAGCCAGTAGCGTGGAGCGTCTAAGACAAAGTCAGGATAGCCGCCATCCATGTTATGACATCCAACCATCCCAGAAACGGCTCAAATCGAGGAAAAGCTTCCTACACTCTGTCCAACCGCTGACCGAATCCCCACAGGTGGCCAGACGTAGGCTTTGGGAGGAGAGGCGCAGCAGTAACCGCCACCATGACAAGCTACCTCTCCCTACTAAGGAGCAGTTACCCCCAGGACACAAGCAAGACTAGAAGACATGGAAGTCCCTCAACCGACTTCGCACAGGGATGGATCGATGCAAAGTCAACATGAACAAGTGGGGATACACAGATAATGACAACATTACTGCGACTGTGGCACATCACAAACCATGCAACACCTCCTTCAGTGTCCTAAGCTTGAGGAACAGTGTAGTCAAGAAGATCTGGTGGTTGCGAATGAGACAGCCCTGCGATGTGCAAAGTCATGGCCAAATATTTAATATTCTAGACTAGTATATGTAGCGTAGTGTAGAGTAGTGTAGATGTAGGATACGAAAGAAGATTATAATATATTTATCATTTATACCTATCAGCTGAATACCTATTGTGAAATCATTATTATATGAGAGCAAGACTATTCTAGTCATATTAATATTTCAATTAAAATTCATTAAGCATAATTAAAAAATGAATAATTATGTAAGTTTAATATCAATATTTTACCAAAATTCAAGGTACCAAACTGCAAGTTTATGAGTATTTGTCATATTACATAAATAAAGAAACAATCTAAGTCTACAATATTATCATCTAAATGCTCGTTCAACTATACATGGGATACATAAGACCAGTACTTAATTATTGCGTCCCGGTTTTTAATGGAAATATTACTCAAGAGCAAATATTACATTTAAAACGATATCAAAAGAGAGTCCTCAGAATAATATTGGGAGGTGACTATATAACATATGCCACTTTTGCTCTTTCATTGTGCAATTTAACTACATTGGAAGCAAGAAAAACACAACTTTGTGAACTGTTTATAATATCTTTAAAAAACACCCTGTTTTTAATGATTAATTACCAATTAAAAGAGAAGAAAGTGCTCTTCCAATACCTTGTTCATATTTTAAACAACATATAATTCAATTTTTGTATAATCATTTTCTTTTCTTATGTACAATTGTGTATTTTGCTGTTTGCATATTACTCATTACTTTTTAAACTTTACAACTTTTAACATGTATTATGCACTTTACAAATGTAACAAATGTACAATACAGCCTTTGGCTGGCAACTATTTAATTAATAAACTCTTTTTAAATTCAATTCAATTCAACACAAATAACTTACCTAAAAGCCTCTTTAGTCATGTTCCCAGGGTGAAATTCCCATTGACTATATTACCAATTGAAATCAATTGGTAATCGAAGAGCATGCATATCACACAAAATGAAGGCACACAACAGCAAAAAATGCAAAAATTAACACTTGCAACAAATAAAGTATTAGCAATAAATTTTACCATTACAAACATCAATATTAACACATGTATCAGATGCTTACCCAAATGGTTCAATTTTGGCCCCTTTTCTGTAGAAATGTCCCAAAGTTGACATTATCGGAATACCGTAATTAAATTATACCAAGCAATGCAAATCATTACTAACAAAACACAATCCAACCAAATTCATGGTTTTAATGTTCGTGCCAAATAGGGGATAGTTGATTTACGATATCTTTCTGTGTTACATTTAATTGTGCACAATCCCGACATGTTTCGTAATTGTCTTGTACATGTACTAGCTTTGGTTGGAGGGAGTAAGTGCCTATGTTTTAGAGATTGCAACATTTTTGTGTCAAAATTAATCAACAATGTGTTTCTACGTAAAGAGAGTGATGGTAGCTTACAAATAGACAACGCTACACTGTATGATGTGTAGTCTCATACCCAATATAATTTTGAGTGCTCGTTTTTGAACAAACTCAATTGCGTTGGTCTGAGCATCAGTAATTGAGGTATATGCCAAACTGGACAGGCATACTCTAAAATGGGTCTAATGTAGCATGTATAGACGGTCACCATATCCGTAATAGGTGTTTTTGACCTCCTAAGAATACAGAGAGTATATAATCTTCGGGATGCTTTAGAAACTATTTCTTGAACATGCAAGTTCCACTTCAAATAATTTGGAAAAAAAAGGTTAAACGCTCAATAAAAATACTGAAATACACTTTATTAGCGTAGGGACCTTGAGGGATAGTTGAGTGTTGGTATAGGGGGGCACTTCAAAATATATTTTGTTGTGAGGTAATAAAAAAATGACTGTCAAATTTGAAAGAACATACAATTTTAATGACAGAATAAACTTTATTTGAACAAAATCGGTCCAGAAACAGCTGAAATATCCATAAACATATTTTATTCAAAAATTCTTCACCAGGCAGGGGATATTTTGACTTTTTAGAAAGAAAAAAAAAATGCTTAAAGACTACTTTGAAAAAAATTTGAATACGTTTTTAAAAAGTTGTTGATGATATCTCTATTGAATCATTATTTTAACAAAACATTAAATGCACACTTTATATGAAAAATGGCTAAAACCTATTATTTGTTTAGAGAGCGCCCTCTTGAGTTGTAACGGCTCTTTTTGAATGATAACAGGGGTTTTACTTTAATAGTCGTTTGAAATCGTGTATACTTTTCGAGCATGGTGAAGTTATAACTATTATTTTGTACCGTAATGGTGCAGGTTTTGGTTACTCTAGTTAAGTTTGACCAATACTCATCTATCCCTTTAATATCATCGTGACAGAATACATGAAGTCATGCATGGATATGGTAATCTTGAAATCTATATAGAAAAGTTCAGAAAATGAATGGGAGAGTTTTTGTAGCTCATGGCACGTATTATGACGAAGTGTTTGTATGTATTGTTGGGAGTTTTTATTTACTGAAATAAACAGAAGAAACGTATTGCAAAATACTGCAAATATATACTTTTTTTTATTTCACATCCAACGATGCTTGTAATGCTGCGAGGTATCTATATACTAAAATGTTGACATGACTGTGCAAAAAACTGACGAATTAAGGGTTGGTAAAATGTTTAATTATGTGATATAATATGTCCACTGATCGAGTCGCGAGTGAAAATTCCATGTTAAATGAATGGTCATTTTTTATGACGGAGTAATGAGCGAGCATGCGAAGTCACCAAACTGCCAAAGTGAAAGTATTCACTAACTCATTGTACTAACTTTGTACACAGTTGAAACTCTCCACTATAGAATGAAAAATCAGAACACATCAATCATACATGAATTATATTTATAACGAAAGAGAAATATGGAAAACAGAAACCTTTTCCATGACTCTTGGTAATACGTTGGGAGAACCGCCAGGGTTACAAGTAAATTGTGTGAATTTTGACAATGTAACTAAATAATAATATAGATCCTTTTAAGTTTTTATAATGAAGGATTGAAAGGGGAAGAAAAGAGGAGAATCACGATGCAATTAGATGCTGAACAGGCGTTGATGAGTATTACCATAGAACTAGAACAGAACTAGAACGGTATGTCAGATCTCAAAAGGGGCAGCCTTTTTTTGCATAGTATTATGTCATTAATGGAAATGATGACGTAACAATACATTTTGCGCGCATTCCCAAAACGTTTGTTCATTTGCGCACAAACTGAGCACGTGTTTCTTCTTCGAAGTACCAAAGACTGTAGAATTAAGCGTCTTTGGAAGTACGATCATCAGTAACGTAAACACAAACAAATAAGGGAACAGCTCAGGGAATAAATATATCAAAAATAAGAAGAATTTTTGTTTTACATCAATTGTAATTTTCTTTTATAAAAATGTTTAAGCATTCTGATATATGGCCAGATTAGTACGAAGAAGCTCTTCAGCGATGGGGAATATTTGCTGCGCCAGTGGATACAGAATGGATTGTTGTCTATGTTGTTGTTGCTATGGTAAGGTATGTTTCCTATATATACTAACGTTATTATACAGTGTTCATACACTTATTTTCAAGTCGAATTCCATGACTTTCCATGACCTTTACTACAAAAATTCCATAACTTTCAATGTCCTTTCACCAGGGTACATGAACTACTTTGACTTATTTCAGTATTTTTTGTTCGGAAACAACTTGTAACGTCGAAAAAAGTATATCATGCTTCATATTCTAGCGTACAGCAACCTTGTCCATGTTTACAACTTCGCGAACTTGCTGAACGTAAAGTGACCCCAACAAATCGATATGTGAA
Source organism: Echinarachnius parma (assembly GCA_037951105.1). Taxonomy (NCBI): domain Eukaryota; kingdom Metazoa; phylum Echinodermata; class Echinoidea; order Clypeasteroida; family Echinarachniidae; genus Echinarachnius; species Echinarachnius parma. Next base: position 74,618 of record JBAMJV010003085.1, read on the forward strand.
TGTTACTGGTATTTAAACAATAGTTATTTACATACCAGTAACAATCCAAATTATTCCCCCTTTTGTCTTTTAGTTTATAATGTTTTATTTGAAAAAAATTAGTAGAAATAAGCGGAGTTTATATCACTCCACCGATAATGGTATCGTTAACATTTATTTTCAGACGAATTTACTGCAAGACGGAGAGTTCACCTTCTGCTCCGACATGTTCGAATAGGGACACATTTACATTATATATTTGTATTGATTTATGTTATAATATGTTCATCTTCCGTCGTCTCTCACACCTTTGTATATATAATTGCCATTTAATTGTGTTTCTTTTCTCAGACGAATCGACGCGAAAGCGCCATGAAAACCATACAAGAATCGCACTACCTCGACGCCCTGCTGGAGTTCATTCGCCGCTGCGACCAGGAACAAGTCATGCTGGACTGGATCCGGACTCGAATCCCGAACCTACTCAACGTGCTTCCCGTCGACCGCTGCGACAAGGACAACCCCATCCGGGTCATTGGAGTGGGATGCGGGAATGGTAGGCAACAACATGAAGAAACAAACAGAATATGCCCCTCCCCCCTTGTGCACACTAGACAAAGTTGCGTATATAATTTTATAGCGCGGATCGAGGGCATGGGAGGCACGTACCCCACCCCCCCCCCCCCCTCCCCCTCAACAACAACAATGGTGTAGACAAACGATTTTAAAAAGAAATAATAAAGGTCTTCTACAAAATGAACAAACAAATAGAATATGCCCCCCCCCCCCCCCCCCCATAATTTGCGTTCGTTACAACCAATCCGACCACGGCGGCCACAGTACAATAATACAACAGGTCAAGATGAATGTTAACAGTGATAATTATCATTCACTTAAATATTATTTGTTCATCAATCGGTTTTTTAATTCGGAACCCAATGATAAGGTTTCAAGCGCCAATCCGATTGTGACACAGCACCCCGATCAATACGTATATCGAAAATCGGGGTTTATTGACTCAAAGAGTACGTCAAAGATTCCTTGGTTCTGCTGAGATTTTTAAAGGGAATAAATATCAGTATACTTCTGACCAGTCAGATCTAGGTCACCCAAAGGCTATGGAAACCGTCATTCAAATCTATTTAACGGTGTATTTTCTATTTGGTTCATGTTTGAATACGTACTGTCATGTACATAAAAGAACCGAATTTGATTTTCACAGATTTCATGCCCGGATATCGGTTATACAAATACCAGGTCAAGTCATATCACTTCTGTAATCAAAGGGTTTATACAATTATTATAAACAAATTATCAAACAAAACGTTGCACATATTATCTACTTGTTGCATAGTCATACTAGCTGGTTCCCAAAAGTCTGCGACAGCTATGGGCTGAATCAACCGTCTTTCAAATGTTTGTTTTTTCGGGCATATTTCTTCATTGCTATAGCAGTTAAATCGAAAAACTTTTGAATGTACTTATTGTTGTCACGTTCACAAAAGCGCCTTAGTGTTCTCTTTGACTTTCATTTCCAGAGATCGGTTATGCAAATAACAGTTATCTGATAAGATCTTTCCTTATGAATGTTATGACCAAAGCAAAATAATAAACCAATCATCGACATTTCATTTTAAAAAGACAGGGTTGTTGGTTCCAGATTGTCTGTGTTGATTATTAAATTTCTTTCTTTTGCGCAACTTCTTTATTTTGTTCTTTCCATAACAGACCTCACAGTGTGTAAGTGTTCTTTGAGAAGAATCTTACATCAATAATTTAAATTGACGTTTACCCAAGGAAGTTACTGACTCCAATCAGGCCATTAAAAAGTTTTCTTTAATGGAAGTCATTTTAAAAAAAAACATATCAATTATACCTGTAGTTTGTAAAAGATCGTCGTTTTCAAAGAATAGGAAGGAAACACACACCCCCGACACACCCCTAGTGAATTGCACGTAATATAAAAACAAACATTAAACGTCCCAGTAATAGTGGACAAAGTTGACGTTTACTTAAGGAAGTCATGCATCTCCGAGGCATAAGTTTACATGACCTTGTACGTATTGTTCTGTTTTTTTAAATCGAAAGTGTCAAAATCTTACTTTTAGGTTTACATAAATAATTTATTGAATTCCTCTCATTGAACTTTCTTTTGTGCACGATGTGATTTTTGACGGGCATTTTAATTTTCTGTATCTAAATATAAAGAACACATTTACACTAAGAATAGTATTGAAATAATACACACCCCTGGTGTTGGGCTACGAAAGAGAACAGTGGGCCTTAAAATCAGAAGAAATAGTAGACAAAGTTGAACTGTCTCTTTTATGTATCCTTGAACCTAGCTATGTCTATTTAGATTCAGCACAGCACAAACAGGGCATATTTTTACCTCGAAATATTTTATACTTGAAATTTAGTGAACACATTGTACATAATGGTAATGAAATTAAAGAAAATTAATATTCCTCAAGCGCAAGCGGAGAAACAGAATTTAACAATAGCATGTCTTTTCAGTGAGATGAATGCACTCAACGGTTCCATTCGTCCATCCATCGCTGTCGAGTCGAACAAAGCCGAACTCTTACGATTAAAGGCGAGGATGTAGACTCCGACAACAGTCGGAATCTCTATTGTCCAAGAGTGTTCGTAATATTTTGAAAAGAAGCAAATCAGTTTAATATTATACAATGCTCTGTGGACACCGAAATTATTTGATTATAGGGAATTCATTACAAGTTTAGCAATCAGCCGAATAGGTTCTCATTTTCATTGTTGGTTCTTAATATTTGATTTTTTTTTCTGCACAGGCATTATGGATGCGCAGATCCTTCGTGAGGTTAATGCACTCAACAGTTCCATCCACGAGATCGCTGTCGAGCCGAACGAAGCTGAACTCTTACGATTCAAGGCGAGGATAGACTCCGACAACAGTCTGAAGCAGTCGACTTTTGACTGGATCCAGTCAACGACGGAGGCATTTGAAGTAGGTCGACACTCAAACTTGATTCCTCAATCATGTCAACATATTACTTGCGGGGAACTTTTGCAACAAATACTGGGACAAAGAGTAATACTCGCGGCAGTGGCGTATAGCGACGGGGGGGGGGGGCATGGGGGGGCACGTGCCCCTCCAATAATTTCCCAAAAAAAATATGTAACATAAGGGGGCATTTTTGGAAGAAAACAAACAAAATACAGAAGGTGCGCCCCCTCCCCCCCCCCCCCCCCCCTCAATCAGCCGGACCACGCTACGCCACTGACTCACGGCTTTTGTCCAAACAGTATGCCTTTTTTGCTCTTTTCTAATCTGACCATGATCAATCACTATTTGCTATGCATTCGACCAACATTTGTCCAAAGGGCGTTTATAAAATAATAGATTTGTGTTTTAGTTACTCTTTAATGTAAATATAAACTGCCATTTTCTGTTGTGAAATATACCTAAATCATAGTATATTATAGTATACTGTTTCGAGTAAAGTTAAGGGCATGTTACGAGGATTTTTTTTTTTAATGGAGCAAGAATTTAATTTCGTAGACACAAATTATTTGCAAACTTCAACTCACACAAAAAACAAAAATACTGTTAACTTCATTGTACAGTAACACAACGCGTTATCACATTCACACAAATCGGATATGATGCAATCTTTCCGAATTTTAATTACTACAGAGTGAACAAAACAAATAACAAAATAATTGGCTCTTGTTGTGCGGAATCGAAATCAAATAGTATGATTTTGCTTGTGAAGAAATTATTAATTATTGCTTAGATTAATTATCTCATTATATACCTGCTATATGGAATTGTAGTCTCATGTATTCGTGTTTATAAAGCACACGACTTAAAGGGCGATTCGGGGTGAAAAGTCAAAGAACTGATGTCAAATTTGAAAATAGGCAACAACAATGGCATTAACAGATTAGGAAGGGATAAAACGAAATATAGGAAATGCTTACTGGAATATATTGCACTTCGTTTGTATTAATGCGTAACTGCATAACATATTAATTCCTGAATATCATCGATAGCCTAGAGTGACAACAAAAGCGTTGTGTTCGTATACTACACTGCAATTGAATTGTTGTAATTGTGGGAATGCTATCAGATTTACAAATCTTCAGCCTTGTTGAATCTAGAAATGTTTATCCATCCCCGAGGCTCCCCCTTAATATGGAAAACAAAGTTGTTTTGTAAAGACACAATTTGGTTATATTAAAGGAAATATTTCGCACTTTATTTATATATTTTAAAAATATATTTATATATTTTTATTTAGATATTGCCACTAACCCAACTGATATCGGACTTGTCTCGTTAACGTATATAGTTCTGCTATGTCCACTTAGGGTGCATGATGGGCGGATGTTCAATGTTAAACAAATATATGAACGGGAACATGCATACTGTCATTGTTGATGTTTATATTTTGATGAAGAATTAATTGATGAAGAAAAAAGTTGAAGATAAACACCTGATTCATGCTTCTATTATAGTAAAAATGAAAACAGCAAGGTATACAGCTGGTATTTTACTAAATGTATCATTCTACACGTTCTAAACAAGCCTATAAAAAGACAGAAATTATTACCAGTGAAACCGGTTCAACCGCTTATCACCTGTGGGGGTGTCGATCTGTTCGGAAAACACAATACATTGGAGGGGCGGCGAGCTATTGTTCACAAACAATGCTCGCCGCCCAATGCATTGTGTTTTCCGAACAGATCGACACCCCTGCCTGTGGAATTGACTAGCCAATTGATGGTAGTCATGTGCGAATCGAGATATGCTTATTGTTTCTCGGGGCTCAATATTAATGCAAATCCCTCCGCTAATGGCATTCAGACAAAGGGTCGCCTGACATTCCAGTGAAAGGATAATTACTTGTCACCAGCAATATTATGTCCTTTTGATCCAAGGATTAACATGATATAATATAACTTTGGACTTGTGAAACCATTTCACTGGAGTATCCAGCGACCCTTTGTCTGGTTAGCAGAGGGATTCGAATTTATAATGAAGTGAAACAATTAGCATATATCCGGTGGCACATGACAACCATCAATATTATTGTCAAATTTCTGCACAATAACATTAATACAAACTAATAGTTATTACTCCACCATGCTCGAAAGGTATAGAACATTAAAAACTACTAAGTAAAAAGCCTGTTATCATCCAAAAAGAGCAATTAAAACACTAGAGGGCGCTCTCTAAAAAAGCATTGGTTTCAACCATTTTTCATACAAAATAATGAATTGTTGATGTTTTGTTGAAATAATGATTAATTAGAAAGATCATCAACAACTATTTAAAAAAATATCTTTTGAAAATGTGTGAAAAAGTGTCAGCATTTGTTTAATTTTTTTTTAAATCATCGAATAAATCTGAGGCCCAGATTTGTTCCGATCGGATATATTTATTAATATTTCAGCCGTTTCTGAACCGATTTTGATCAAATAAAGTTTAATCTGCCATTAAAATTGTATGCTCTTTTAAAGTTTACACTCAGTTTTTCATTATCTCACCCAAAAAAAAAAATTTTGTGCAGCGCCCTCTATACCAAAACTGAACTACCCCTTTAAGTTGATCTGGCCACTAAATATATGTTTAATGTATATTCTTTGGTTAAAGGAACTGCATGATGTTTTTTCTCCCATCTATGGTTGTTTTACTTGTACAGGTGCCAATGTACCAGCTGATTCAATAGGGGGAATTGGGGACAGTAAATTTCATCCACGCGTTGCAGATGCTCTACCATGCGCATGACATGGATAGAGCCGTTGGCAACCATGTCTTACGTCATGGAGTCTTGTACAACATATTTTAGTAACATTCCGTTTTGTTTTTATTGATGCCCTTTTCAGTTCTCAATGAACCGCCTGATTACATAAGATTATTGGCTTTGCGAAGCTTCATTTCATCCACATGATGCAGATATTGTAAAACAAACGTGACATGGCTAAAATCATCATCAACTTCTACGTACATCGTTGAGTCATATAATTATAACTTTTGTTTTTATTGATGTGTTTTCAGGCCTCAATGAACCGCCTGATTAAAGAAGATGACTTCGCGAAGGTTCATTTCATCCACATGTTGCAGATGCTGTACCACGCTCGCGATATGGAGAGAACCGTTAGCAACTACTACAACGCCCTACACGACGGTGGATTGTTGCTCATCACCATCGCGTCCAAACGTGAGTAAAACCTCAACACAACTTCATGGTGATTTTGTCTAGACACCAGTCATTTTGATTGCATGGGTTGGAATCCAACTGCTGCCACCACCCTATGTAGTTGTATAAAGAGTTACTATCGATCGCAAATTTAAAGGAACTACAGCGTCTAGATGGCCTAATTTTCACAATTCGGCTCTCTATAAGTAATTTTTCCCGAAGAAAAAGAATTTAGCATTCATTTCTCATGAAATCAATAAATTTTGGGGTAATTAGTAACTATCTTATTGTCCTGGGAACGCCCCTTTTAAATCGCCAAAATGTGACGTCATCTAAAGACCGGACTAATGAACTAAATTCTGTAGATGACGCGTCATGACGTAAGCAAATGAATTGTCAATCACACGTCGATCACGCTGCCTATTCCGGACGCTAAATGTGGGTGGGGCGTAAATTGGCTGCTAAGTAAGATTTGGCATCAGGAAACTAGTCTTAAATCACTACTGTGTTTATTTTCATGGATTTTTCTTCGGCATACCTATGTTTCAAGTCATCAACTATGGAATAAGTGTCAACATACGTTGTATTCTGTAGGTCCTTTAAGATCTAACACAAGTTAGAAAATGCGCCTAAAAGCACAAATCTGTAGCCCATTTCATAAAACTGTTGCAATTGTTGTAAGTGTCCAATTATTGTAACTACCATGGCAACAGCTGTAATGCTCCATGCTGATTTGGCTGTTGACCAAATAGTTACAATAATTGGACACTTACAACAATTGCAAGTGTTTTATGTAATGGGCTACTGCTAGGCCCAAATGAGCGTATTTTCTGACTTGCGCTTTCCGATTGATCGCAACTCTTTATACAACACCCCCTGACATTATAAGATAAAAAGAACAGCAACTTCAGAACAGTGACAAACTGACTACAAGTACAAGCAACAGAGGGTGGAAGCCTGGAATCATTTTACTTAGCAACAAACTGACGCAGCTGTTGTGTTGCATCCTTCTTCATTATGGTTAATGTGGTAATTGCACTTAATTTTAAACTAGGTTTTTACGACCTTACTCGAGACAATGAGCCCACACACTGAAATAATGATAGAGATGAAATAATGTCTGCTCTACTAACCTGTTCAGTGGTTCGACGTAGCTGGCGATCTGGTAGTTTTGAGTATATTTACCAGGTTGAGCTTGTCTACGTGTGGTGAGCATGGTTAAAAAACAAATTAAGTTTCAAACTTAAACAAAATCAAATATATCGCATATCTGTATCAAGGAGCCCCTATTCCCACAACGACCCCGTAAGAAGAAAACATGAAATTAATAAACACCAGCAAGGTGTTGCTGGCACAGTTCGCCCCCACACGCTCGTTGCTCCTATAATATACAAAAGGCATTGTCTCCATCTCTGTCATTATTTTTAGCCTGCAGCCTAATCACGAGTATTTCAAGTTGTTCCATTCTTTTTTAGGAACTGAAGCCGTCGACGATCGGGCCGATACACCAAAGCACCAGAGCTGTAAAAGAACAATCCAATATAATTAGGCTCTACTTGGAATCCCATTTTTCTTTGCTCACTTTTAATCACAATATATTCTTGGTCAGTTTCCCTATATGTTTGAATTAAAATATATTATCCTCTCTTTGGCCAAAGTGTGGTGCTCAATCCCATGTATTACTTAAAAGTCCAAATGGAACCCTGATCATTGTCGTTCAGATTTTTGGTTACACCTGCAGAAAACGATGACTTGTTTAATTTGTTTTAGAAAATGAAGTTGTCGACCCGATCCCCATTAAGACAAACAAAGTGCAAGAGACCGAATTCCTTGAATATAGATTATCATATCATTTCTTGGGAGTAAGGACAACGTATGTACATTCTATTGTTGAAAACCCAGCCCAATAATACAGGACCCTAATCACTTTCGTTCTGATTATTCTGCCCTAAATCTGCAGAAAACAACGAGCTGTTCAAGTCTTTCCAGGAACTCGAGCCGTCGACCCGTTGCACCAAGGCGCGCGAGCTGCAGAAGAACAAGAAGCGATACAGCGAGGACGTGACCCGCCTGCTGCACCGGATGGGCCTGCAGTACGAGGCGGAGAACGTCGCCTACCGACTCGACATCACCGAGTGCTTCAAGGAGGACTCCCACAGCGGCCGCGTCCTCCTCGACTTCCTCTGCCTGACCAACGCCTCGTCGCAGGTCTACCAGACGCTCACCGCAGCCGACCGCGACCGCCTCATGAAGCGCCTGATGGACCACTGCGAAGAACACGCTGACGGACGCGTAACGGTGCGTCTCAGCTTCGACGCCATTAGCGTGACCAAGAAGGACGGGCATCGGCTGCCAGTCACTGCGGAGTTCGCTTCGGTTTAAACCCTCAAGTACAATGGAATAAAAAGGGCAGTTCAGATGTTACGCACTGCATGTGCCAATGATACTGAAAGGGTTGATCGGTTCAGGGGATATTTTTAATTAACATGTACCATTTTCGTTCTGACCATGATCGACCTGCATCGATTTGTGTCTTATTAGTTTGTCCATTACGATAAGAACATTACATTCCTTATTTCCAAACAATAAACCAGCTATACGACCCCGAGTCATAATATACTGCATGACCTTATTTATTATTGTTAATTTATTGATTTGACCTTAACCCTTCAAACTGTATACGGACTGTATCTCTAAATCAACCTCCAGGATAAGTATGATAGTTATATGATTGAATGTTATGCTTTACGGTTGTGTGTTAACCTGTTTGTACTTTTAGGGGTTTTAATTATGTTGGGACATTAGTCTGTTATCACAAGCCTCGATATTATCTTGTGGACAAAATGTTAATCACCACAAAACACTACCTAAGTATGACAATTGATGATAATATTTCACAATATGTAGAGTTCGTTTAGAACACGGTCATGGAACAGGAATTGTATAGACTTAAATCTGTTTAGATCGTTCTAGGTCTCAATCAAGCGTTGTCGACTATCGAATCATACATTGAATCCGACATGCATGCGTGCGTGCCTCGCTTCATGGCTGTTGTATCTTAGCTCTCGAGAGGGCGTTTTTCTTGCTGTAAGATTTGTAAGACGGAGTTTGGTTTATCCAGTTAGAACACACGAGTGTGTAGAAGTTCCTTTCTACGAAATTTTAAAACATAAAAATGACAAATTATACTGAAATGAAAGACGTTATTATTATTATGTTATAATCTTATATTCACGCCCCTTCAGCCATTCTAATGTGATTGGTATGTTTTTATTTTTCAAACTTTGTACACAGTAGCGACTCCTGCGTGTCCTGACTCCATCATAAGCAATACATTTACGTGTCGTTGAACCTGTTTATAAAGACCACTTGTTTAAAAAGACCACTAATTGTTTGTCTCCCTTGGGTAGTCTTTAACAAACAGGATTGACTGTAATGATTGTAATTTCCCCAAAACCCTGTTTGCAAAGGTGTGGCTTTATTTTATTTTCTCACATAAGATCTAACCATTAAAAAACTAATACTGTAGCTCCTCCCTGCCAAGAGTGTCAATTTAATCAAACCCAGGGCAAATTACAGTTCCATGTAATTTATAAGAATCGACAATTATAAATAGAATAAACGCGAACAAAGAATGTTGATGGTTGTTGTATAGTTCATGATGACACTTGTATTATTGTATTTGTTTTCTTTATGATTTTCGATCTAAGATTGAGCATACTATACATTTCTCTATGTTTTAATCTTTTAATTTTTGGTTATTTGTCAAATTATCATAATTATGGCACAAAAAAAATTTATTTTAAATATAATGTATACAGTCATAAGTATATTGCTCATGAATGATATTTGTTTTTCACCGCATTTTCTCAATTTTATGATTTGTATTTTCTTATATAACTTATAGTTTGTCCGTTGTATTATATTGTGATTTTTTTTTCAGGGCCCTGATGCGGGTGACCATGTTTTTGTTCAATATAGAGAAAGAAATGGGGAGGCTGGTCATAATTTTCCAAACAAATCGGAGCCTTTGTCTAAAATGTGCACAGCTAACGTCATTATTCGGTATACCGCCATCTATCGGGGCTACTCTATACGGTTCCTCAATATGTGCCCATCACTGCATATTACCGGAGTATGACGTCAAAGCTAGTCATTACCATTGGTAGTAGTTATACACAATGTTTTATTTATATATTTATTTTCCACTCATGGGATGGATTGCCCTTGTCAGCTACAAGCTGTTTTTCAAAGGGGTCCAAGTACCCCATAACATGTTCATATTTCATTGACATTTTGGTGAAGCAAACGAGGTGGAGTTACTTTTAAAGTTGGTATACAATCATTGTAAATAATAACAGTTGAGTTTTACTTTGAATTAATGACCATATACTGAAGTTTTAAACAATTATGGAATGGAGTTGTAACACTTTTAGCCAAGTATATACAAACTGTTGAAAATGATGTTTGGTACGAGTCTAATACCCCTTGGCCAGTCAATACGATTATGCTGGCATGGATATGTTTGTGTGTGGTTTGTGTTTGTGTTTTATGAAGCATAAATAAATGCGAGTGTAACTATTCTATTGACAGTACTAATTTAATGTCATTTTATCGATCTAGTTGTTGACCTATTCGAAATATATTATAATTGTATGTAATTGTATTCTTATTCAATGATAACAGTTAGTGTAATATATATTCATAATATGATAAATGTATGTTTGTGTTTAAATTGTATATTTTATCCAGTTGTAAGCATAATAATCAGTGTCATAATCATATATATTTTCTTCATATAAATTATTATTATTATGATATGTATTATAGACTATAGATTACGGTATTCGTGTAGTAACAGTTATATTTAAAGTGGTTGTGGGATACACTTTTATGGAATATATATAAATTCATATAATAATGGAATAAACCATTTTATTTATAAAACCAAAATGCAGTTCATATTTTCTTAGTACTTCCTTTTGACGAAAAGTGATGACTACATAATAATTTGACTATTGCGATGCCTTGACTGGTTTAAGTATTACGTTTCATGGTAAAATCCTACACTAAACATATGACAAGATATATCTGGGAGAGCAAAAGAGATGGAAAGCGAGAGGACCAGAGTCGTAGCTACGAGACCTATAGGGACACGTGTCTCCCATGTGCCCCCCACCCCCCACCCCCTATACGCAAACACACAAACAAAAAACAATTTTGCGGGGGGAAATTAACGAATGAAAACGGCAACATCATGTCATTTATAATCATGTCAAAAAATCAATTTCAGGCAAACGATCATTCCTATGTTTTGCCTGTCAGTTGAAAACCTGTCCCCAACTCCCCTTCCTCTTGAAAATGCAAAGCACCCTAGTGTCCCCACTGGAAACAAATCATAGCTACTCCCCTGGATAGGAGGGTGAAAGAAGAGAGTGAGATAAAAACAAAAAATTTAAAAAATAAATAAATAATAATAATAATAATAATACAAATACAAAATAGAGAAGTGGGGGGGGGGGGGAGGGGGCGGCAGGCAGACTGAGAGGAAATAAAAAGAGGGAGTGAGGGGGAAGGACAGGGAAAGAGAGAGAACAGAACAATAGAAAGGGTAAACGAATTAATAAGGCAAAACAAATTGTTTTTGTTGGATTGGAGTAACGGGCAACCAAACATTAGGGTAGGTAGGTAGGGTTTTTTTTTTTTTTTTTTTTTTTTTTCAGGATTCGCACAAATACACAAAAAACAAATATAACACACAAATAACACATATCGCAATTGGAAAAAAAAAAGAAAACAAAAAACTTTTTTATTTTATTTGATTTTTTTTAATAAAATAAAAATCAGAAAAAACCTTTAGGGTCGGCGGTATTTTTAGGGTCGGGCGGGTTACGCCAATCCAACCATTTATTTTTCATGGCCTAAGCTACCCACATTCTCTTCATCCGAGTACCGTAGATATTTTTTATTGTGTATGTTTGTCTGAATAAGCACCACCACCATCACCTATTTTAGAGCAAATATTTGTTTCATTATCAGTTTTTACAAAGATTATCAAGCAAATTATGACTCATATCAAATCTCAATCACATGTTAGAATGTTATCATAACGAAGAGCTGAAATAAATACAAGTTATGAACAGTGGCGTAGCTCGGGGAGGGAGGGGGAGGGGGGAGGGCATGGGGGCACGCTCCCCGGATAAGTTGACAACAAAATTGTTCATTTTCAATTTTATTTCCAACATATAAAACAACGTCAAATTACAAAATATTTAAAAGCAAAATTAATCAAATATGACATAATAACGTAAATAATGATGGAGTAGGTTTGGTATAATTTTGTATATACATAGTATAATCAATTAAACTGGAAATGTGGGAAAATGATAAACATAAGGGTATGAATTCCCCCCCCCCCCCAAAAAAAAATGTATTTCTTTATACATGTATTATAATTTGAATGTATTCTTAGATATATAATGATTAAAGAACAAATAATTTATTTTACATGATTATACTTTTTAAATTGGTAGAATATAAGATTTATGATTAAAATTGTTTTCAGTAATAAACAATCAAAATTCATTTTAAAACGGACTGAAGCTATCTGTGTGTTGTGTAACGTGTGTTAACTGATTGTGAGCACATGTTTAGGGGCACACTCTTAATTTTACCCATTTGTTTTGTATTGTTATGATGTGTTTGTTTTGGTGTTGTTGCTGTTGTTTTTTTTGTGGGGGGGGGGGGGGGGGGCGGGGAGGCGCGTGTCCCCGTGCGCATGTGCCCCCGTAGCTACCACCACTGTATGGACAGGTGTGGCTATTACACAGCAATGAATAGTAATTACACCTTTTTTAGAATTTAGAAAATCCCTCTCTTTTTCGCATTTATACAAAATGGGTAAACATCAAAACCTTTCGCTCGCCCAAAGCTGCCATTTATGTACATTTAAATCATACGCTACCGATGGTACAAATAATACACACCTGAATGTACACGAATCCCTTCGAACTTCAATATCCCTGACAAATCTGGAATGTTCAGAGTTAACAAAAAAACAAAAAGTTAAAGCTCTTTGAAATTGTGACAATAGCAAAGGTCGGGGAGGTAAACTGTAAATTGTGGAGTGCACACCCAAAATCGTGTCAACAAAAGACGAAGCATGCATGCACCACGATGAACTGTACTTACCCCTATTATTAAACACGTAACGCTCGAGTGATGCCCATAAATGATATCTCCTGGATAAGGTATTCCATGCTCAACTCCATTCTGTGGAGGTTTATTGGTGCCACCCAGTGGCCATTTCCCTCATCCCGAAATGTAATGAATGAATGAATGTATTGAAATGAAATGAAATGTATGAAATGAATGAAAATGTGTTTATTGTCAATACTAATCAGTTCAATATTTACAATTTACACATAAATATATATATACATATTCATATTACAGATGAATAATACATCTTGAAATTAATAACACAATGGAAGAATTGACAAAAGGGGCTAACAAAATAGCACAATGCTAGTCGAGGTTAGCCCCGATAATAATAAATTACACTTAATTACACTATATCATTATAATAATTATGTAATTATATACTTGATATGTGTCAGTAGTCGGTGTCACACTGGGGCCGATTATCTAGATAAATCATAGCATGCCGTCGCCTGTCTGTCACATACGTAGGTGAATTATGTAGATAACTGTTATCTAGATAATTGTGTGTGACACTGGCACGGTCTAGTGTCGACTAACACACGCGACGTGAGTACGTGTAGTAATTTGAAGAAGACATAAAAAACAATAACGGGGAAAACGGTAAAAATAAAATAAATAAAGTGTGCCCCTAATAATACGCGCCCCCTCAATCAGTGGCGGATCTACGGGGGGGGGGGGGGGGGGGTTAGGGGATTTAATCCCCCCCCCCCCCCCCCCTTGGGCTGCCAAGTGAAAATGTGATGAGCAGAGAAAAACGCCATCGTGTGTCCAGACCCACACAGTATCCGCATCGTCATTGGGTCAACCCCCCACCCCCCCCCCCCCCCCCTTAGCAAAAAGCTAGATCCGCCCCTGTCAGTTACTCCAAAACGCTATATGGCACTGACAAGAAGGACACATGTATATAATTTAAGGACATTCATTGATATTGTTTTCGGTGTGGTCAGAGGGTGCGGTCAAAGTGGTGTGGTAACATGGCGGATTCACGGCGTCTCTTATACGGCAGTCACACCGCCAAACCGAATCCAGACCCACACCAAACCGAACTAAATTACAAATTTCCGCTTTATCGGGCTCCGACAAGAGACCGAACTGGGGCTAGCAGTCACACCAAAATCATTCGGTCTTCTATTCATCGCGTGAATTCGGTTTGCATTCGGCCGAATCAAGACCGATACGACCCCGATAATATTTGAATGGACCCCGATATGAAACCGACAATTCCGAACTCACATGGAACGCAGCCCGAATTCATCCCATTAGTATAAATACGACACTTGGGTTTACTCTATCTGAACGAGAATTGTTTCTGATATCAGTTTCATGTTCTATTTCCGAACTCAACATTACTAAAATGATTGTTTGCGAATTTTTTTCCGATTTATGTTTCATTATAATTATTTTCTTTGTCAAAGTACAGGATGAAGTAATCCTGAACTTAAATGAAACAACATATGTGTTGTACCTGGAGGGAGCTGGCTATATATATGTGTGTTGCTTCTTTTGAAAGTGAAATTCACTGAATATTATAATGATAGAAATAACAAGACTGGTCATTAAACATCAGTATTATCTGAATAGTGCTTGTATATGTTTTTGCTTGTGTCTACTTAACTTCCAGACTCATGAATTACTTAAAAAGGATCTAGTAACATTGTCCACAAACTTATGAGTGTTTCTCACATACCTCGTTGTATTCATATCGACAATAAGAACAGGTTTTGGTTTTCAAAACGCCTATGTTATGAAAATATGTATATGCTTGAAGTGTTTAAATTTCGAAAGTCTCTATTGGAGAATTCCAACTGTGAATGACGTTGGTGTAATGAGTAGGGGAGTTGCAATTCGCATATTACTCGGTCACATGACATGTCATTACCTCGGAATGTTCACACATAATTCATATCAGCTGAGCAGTGGACATATCAGATCACACAAGCTTTCATCAACCTTCCATAAGTTTGTGCACACGCCAACACATTTACTAGATCCCGT
>JBAMJV010003086.1:0-38582 GCA_037951105.1 Echinarachnius parma
GCTGTTGATAAAAAAGTGTATTTCTGTAATGGTAATATGATTATAATCCACTGGCTGATGTGTGAACATTCCCTGGCCGAATGTCATATGACCGAGTAATAAACGAAAATGCAAAGTGATATTCACGAACTCATTACACTAACTTGTTACTACACAGTTTTAATTATCAAGTGGATAATGTTAAATCCGAAGAATTCTTTTCAACACAAGAGACATTCGGAAAACCAAAACATGTTCTATGCTTGTAAAAGGTAATACGAACACAACAAGGTATGTATGAACTTATAGGCCCGGATTCACAAAGGAGGTTTGTACAAACATGGTTTAAACCATGGTGTACATATATGGAGTTCCATTATTTTGTAAACTGATGGAGAAAGAATGTAAACCCCGTAATTGTTAACAATGTTGACGGTACACAACTACTAAATGCACCAAATAAATGTTTGTCTTCTCAGATGGTGAAATTTGCTGGTTAGCAAGCACAAACGGTCATATCATTAGCAATTATAAATTTGTTTACTTGTCTACGAGCATCACTCCATAGATGTAGATCATGGTTTAAACCCTGGTTTGTACGAACCTCCTTTGTCATGTTTGTGAATCCGGGCCATCGAGTTCTAGGTAAGTTTTGTGGATTCGACAATGTAATTACTAGATCCCTTTAAAGGTATGGTGACAAGAAAACTGCCTCAAAATTGGGTTTTACTGTATCTATTTTCATGAAGATTACTAATACAAACATATTTTCCTCGTGGGAAAACCCGGTAAAATAAAAAAATCAACTTGTAAATTCACTTTCGGAACCCCCGTAAAAAAAACTGAGTCCCGGGCGAACAAAAAATGACGTCATCTTTGTGACGTCACCTGCAGGCAATCGCAGTTTAGCTCGGTCATAGACGTACACGCTGAGTGCAATACTCACGTTGACACAGAGATATTATTTCCATTTGTTTCAATATTTGCAAACATTTGTTCAGGTTTATATCATGGACGATATACACTCAGATGTGTAGCTGCATCCTGCTACAATTCATTTCTTAGCAATTCTTAAGCATTTTCAGTAAAACCTCAATTTACAAGCAAAAACCAGTTTGTTTTACAAGCAAGTAATAGGCTCTGCATGTAAACAATGCACATTCCTCCGCGTTGCGATCTGCATGTGATGTCATGAATCGGGTGACACGTGCGCACATTCCCGCTCTGCTATAAATGACTTTTTTTAGGAGCATGGAACGCCGATGCGTAATAAAGCAAAACAGTTGCATGCAATTTACCTTTTTTTCCCAACTTGAGGATTTCTTTGAAAAAAAGAGTGTGGTATACCAATAAAGGCACATATTTAAAGCTATAAACCTGAATCAAAGCCGGGATTACCCCCCTCCTTTAACATGTTGTTGTCCAGTCTCATCCAGATGAAGATGTTCGAGGTTATAGTTCTGGATTCGGGGACCTATACAACGATATGGTGTCGCTTTTGAAGAGAGTTCTCCAAGTCATCGCTATGGGTCTCCAATTGGAAGTAAGTGTTTTTCTCTTAAAGTCGGAAATGGAGTTCATTAGATTTTGAATACTGAAACAAAAATGCACATACATTTGTAATCAAATAATGTTTCCAACAGGCATTCGTTTATCCTATTAACAACTAAATTTGAAATGTACGCAATACCCTTTAAGTTGATATAATAAACAGAGCTAAAACTTGTTGTTGTGTGGATTTGGTTGTGTTAATATACGCAGAGATTTATAAATTGATTTAATTCCATTTCCATATACCTTTGCATTTATGTATTTAAATAAAGGGACCACAATATTTCTTTTTGATAGTTCAGATTCCATTTGTTTTATATTTCTATATTACAAAAAAGGACCCACAGCATTTCGTTAAGCGGTACAAGTTCGTCGGTACGCCGCAGGGTCAAACAATATTGCAGAGTTTGCATTACCCTGCCCTGACCAACCGAGAGATTAAAGGCGACCAGGTGCGATGTGGGGAGCACACCGACTACGGCCGGGTAACTCTCCTGCTTCAAGACCCGATTGGTGGGCTAGAGGTAAGTGTGTCGTTGTTGACGAGAAGAAGGGTTCAATGCACCAAACCCCACCCCCATTCTGTCATTTGTCCCAACCATAAGCGTAGCAAAGTCGGACTTGTTCGGATACGCGCGAATTATTGGAAGAGTCAGTCATGTTTAATGTAGTACTCAGCATGTTAAGTTTGCAATACCCTGCATGCCCTGACCAACCGAGAGATTAAAGGCGACCAGGTGTGGGGAGCATACCGATTTTAGTGGGCTAACGCTGCTGCTTCAGGATCCGGTTGGTGGGCTAGAAGTGAGCGAGAGTGTCGTTGGTAGAGAACAAGGGGCAACATATTACCGACATCACACGGCTATTTATTGTTGTTAGTAATGGTTATCATGGTTATAAACAATGTCAGGCAACCCAGAAATGTCTAACCATTAGGTTAGAAGGAAATCGTCGATTTCCAACTCGCCCCCAACGAATTATTATGATTAATATGATTAATATTAGGATATTATAGTGAAATCACAACTTCAGTACTTAATTGCCCCCTCCATACCCTCACTGCATGCAGCCAATTGACACTTCAGGGTGGGAATAGGGTACAGTTGCCCCGCCCCCTCACCCCCACCCCACCCCTCTCTTGCTACACCTTGTATTCAGTTTTATAATTCATATTGTTGGTACATAAAAAATGAATATTACATAATTTTGAGGGAGATATGTGATCTGAATTATGGGCATTTTTTCTTCTTTTATTTATTCCTATTGCCTGTTCATGAGCAGGTGAAGACTAGACAAGGACAATGGATCGAAGCCACTCACATGCCGGACACCATCGTGGTCAACATCGGAGACATGATGCAGAGATGGACGTCTGACCGACTCATCGCATGTGTACGTTTTTTTTTCAATATTCATGTATACTTTGGGCCATGCAGTGAGAAATACAAACAAATAGTTGTTTAAACCAAATTTCACAAGAATGCGAGCACTTGGAGAGGAATCGTTTATAATATATATTTAGAAGTCCCACAATAAATGTAATATGGATTACAAACCTAGCGGAAACAAAATGTTCAAAAGGAGATTATCAGCTAAACAAATAACTTCATCCCGGAATACCATATAAATGTTTAAACGAAAATGATCTCCTTTTCACTCAACATGTCCGCGCCTAAGGAACAGGGACCAAGGGACTTCATTTCTTTATTTTTGTCTTACATTGTTTTTTCTTTCAATTTTGATAAGACACAATAACATCCGGGAACCAAATGTTTTACAAGCTTTGCTTCTTTTTGGCTCCCCCATATTTCACGTTATTGTAATTACAACAAAATTATTGATTGATTATGTAATATTTATTGTATGTTAGTCTTCTGTGTACTTTTATTCTGTATTTCGTTTATGAATATACTGTTTGTTTGTTTGTTCATTCACTTGTTCAAAAGCACGCCCCTCCAACTCCAAGTTTGGTGTTTGGTTTGATATTGTTATTGTCTATCCCTGTTTTCTTACTTTAGATCAATGTCTTATAATTGCCCTATCTTTCAGGAGCACAAAGTGATGTTGCCCAGCGATGAGGAGCGACGTAGTCGAGCACGACTGTCCATCGCCCTCTTTGGAAACCCCGACGCCGATGCCGTGATCGAGGGTCTGGACGATTCCGACATGTACCCGCCCGTCACTGCAGGCGAATACCTAGCGATGAAATTCTCTTATTCAGGTATCAATACTTAAATTGACAGCATTCAGTGATTTTGATACGTGGTTGCGTCCGTTGGGTGTATCATTCCTGACCACCTCTGTCACCATGGACACAGGGCGCCCAAATCACAGCATTATTTTTCCTTTTTTTTACTTTGGTGTATTCCGTGTTTTTTTTACAAATAAAATCGCGTTCAATCAAATTTTAGTAATGGTAATGAACGCCAGATAACATAATAATATTTTTGATTATTAATAAATTAATGTTCCTATTGTACTGTTATCACTTACATTTTACGTCAATTATTATTTGCATAGATGCCAATGTAATCACTCATTTATTTTACTTTGAGTTCTAATAGTATTGTATTTCAATGATTTTCGTTTTGAATAATTTTTGTTTTATATTGTAATTCATTTTGTTGAACGGTATTGTGTAAAATATCAGTGAATTCGTTTCCTATATAGACATGACAGACGGACGTCCTGAAAAAAACATCAGCCTGACGTCTGAGAGTAACCTGGGAAATTGTCAGCTTTTAAATGAATCGAGAAAGAAAACAATTTTGAGATCGGAAATGTTCCTATTATATAACTTACCATAATTATAGTGTTAGACGTGTTACCTGGTTACTTGATTAAAATAAACGGGTAAACTACTAGCATACATAGATTTATAAACATTCATTTTTTTATAAATACGGTGTATAATGTAAAAACCCCGATAGTTGTCGTTTGATTAAACCGCGGCCATGAACGTATAAATGAAGAATAATACAGGTCGTTATCTTTAAGACGATCATTATGTGGTATTAAGGTTGTTAGTAATGTTGCAGGCTGATGATGAGGATGTGGATGATGACGGTGGTGGTAGTGATGGTCATGATAATAATTAAGACGATCTTATGATCGTCTTAATTATTATGACGATGATGATGATGATGATGATGATGATGATGATGATACGGTTGATGATGATGGTGATAACGGTAGATTCGATGATGATGACGACGGCGTTGGTAATGACGATATTGATGATAAAGACAGTAATGATGATGATCAACATGATACTGATAGTAATGATGATGTTGATGACGATGACGATGACGATGATGATGATGTTGATAATAGCGATGACGATAATGATGATGATAATGTTGATGATGATGATGATGATGATGAAGGTGAGGAGGAGGGGGAGGAGAAGGAGGAGGAGAGGACCGGTAATTACAGACAGAACATAACTTGATGAATGAGATAAAGATGTACAACATAATTAGAAAGATATTAATGGCTATTAAGATGGCTAGTGACGTAACGTTTAGAAGTTAAGTGACGTAATAATGATGGTGTTTATTGTGTCGCTGATGAAAAATGATTTTAATACAAATACTAATGAGGTTCGAGATGGTTCTAATCATAATAATGAGAATAAAAAGGTTTAATTAAATTATTAGCTTACGTATCAGATAGTCGTCCGTGCCCCACCCAGTGACGTAACAGATTTCGAACTCCGTGAGCTCAGTCGTTTTTGTATTGATGCAGATCGGCTGGGTGTGGTCATTGAACTCGATCGGCGCCGTCAGATGGATGAGGGCGATGTCGTTTTCGTCGGTCGTGCTGTCGAAATCGTCGTTGGGGAAGGTCTGGGTAAATCTCTTGGCGCCGGGTGGTGATGGGTTAGCAGTGAGATTGTTCTCTCCAACCACGATGCTGTCAAAGTACCCGCTGAAATGTAAAACAACGAAGAGAATATCGGATTATTTTGTAGTCACATATGAAGAAAAAACAAACCCTCACAAATCTTGTATTCCATGTTAACGTCTCATGATATTTGAATTTTAAATGCTCAAGTCATGAGCGAAAATTTGAAGCGCTAGCTATGCTTTAATAAATCCATCAATCAATTAATCAATCAATCAATCAATCAATCAATCAATCAATCAATCAATCAATCAATCAATCAATCAATCAATCAATCAATTCATTAATAAATCAGTAAATCAATAAAGCAATGAATGAATCAATCAATCAATAAAGCAATCAATCAATAAATCAATCAATCAGTCAAGCATGCAATCAATCGACCGACCGACCGACCGACCGACCGACCGACCGACCGACCGACCGACCGACCAACCAACCAACCAACCAACCAACCAACCAACCAACCAACCAACCAACCAACCAACCAACCAACCAACCAACCAACCAACCAACCAACCAACCAACCAACCAACCAACCAACCAACCAACCAACCATCCAACCAACCAACCAACCAACCAATAATGAAGTTTTTAAGAATAAAAGCTTACACGCAGTGGTGAGCTGTGATGGCCCATTCCTCGTGTATCAGTATGGCGCCGCACTGGTGTCCACCGCGAGGCATTCTCAGCGACCCCATCCACGGCCACGCCCCTGGGGCGGCCGCCGATCCACCGACGATTCGCGACGCCGTAGAACCACTAGCCAACGCTGGTCGAGTTCCGCAGATATCTGTTGATAAATCGTTACAAGTGGGATGGATTATGCTTCTAACCGAACGGTGTCATTAATATAAATGAAGTATATGACATGACACCCTCCAGTCCTGATTATAGTGTTACATTTGTTAATGAAACATTATACGTCAATATCAAAAACATAATTACGGCATGCACTTTTTGTTCAGCCAGGGCCAAAACCAGCAGGTAGGAAGAAAGTGGTATTTTTTGGTTCTTCTGATGTTCTTTCTCCTTAATTAACGGAGAGATGAGGTGAACATCACGGGTAAACAAATTTCTCGTAAACGTCATTAATATGTTCTGAAATATAGGTTAAACAAATTTCCCAAATTAATTGTCTGCAAATTGTTTGACGTACAAAACAACTAGCTTGGACCTGCCTGATGCACATCAAAGATTGAGCCTATCACTGTAGGACATCAGCGATAGGCATGTTATAATACGGTATTACCTGGGAGTGCCTGATGTATTTTTGGCTGCCTTTCGACCATGTCGACGTTCTCCGGCAGCGTGCTCAACTGAGCCGTCGTCATCATCGCCGTCGTCCTAGAAGACATTTTAATAGGTTCGGTCGTCATTTGTGCGCGACTTGTGGCAGTCGATGATTTAATTGTCTGCTGCGTTTGCCTCGCTGTAAATGTGATATCCGCCTCTTTAGTTGTCGGTGCTTTCGAAGTCGACGTCGCAGAAGGCACTGGTATCGTATTTGTCCTTTGCGGCAGACTCTCCGTGGTCGTTGGCGATGTCGAACGTCGTGTTGGTGGCGGAATTGAACTCGAAGAACTTGTAACTGGGATTGGAAATGGAAACGTTAATCGACAATGACGGTATAAACCAGAACTTAGTTAACTTTCAATTGTAATGGCAATGGGGGCAAAAAGAACAGACTGACGAAATTATAGTACATTTCTGTACATGGCTGTGCGAAGGTGAGGGCAGTTAATATCCACATGCAAGTTTTTGTATATTTATCTGCTTACTTTATAATCGATTTAAAGGGATAGTTGAGTTTTTTGTTAAGAGAGTACAGTTTTGGTCAAACTGAATTTTAGTAACCAAAACCTGCACCAGTACATTACAAACTAATAGTTATAACTCCACTATGCTTGAAAGGAATGACAAATTACAAATGACTAAGTAAAAAGCCTGTTATCATTCAACAAGAGCCGTTACAACTCAAAAGGGCGCTCTCTATAAACTCGTTGGTTTCAACCATTTAACATAAAATATTGTGCATGTGATGTTTTGTTGAAATAGTCATTAAAATTGTATGCTCTATCAAATTTGACACTCATAATCTCACAAAAATTATTTTGTGTAGCGCCTATACCAAAACTGAACTATCCCTTTATTTGAAATACGTCATACGTCATGGGAATATATACATATTTACATTATGTACACATATTTAAAAAATAGTATGTGATTATTGCTTGTATCAAATTGTTATTTTTTTAATATAATAAGCATTATTGAAATAAAATTATATTAATCAACACCGCATTTTTACCTCTGTCGATTTCAAGCGAATTCAGAATCACGTCAAGACTATCCCAGAATTCGTTGGTGAGGCCATCCTCTATCGCGTCCGTCACGTCAAAGATTAGATTGTCCTCCTCCTCGACATCGTCAGCTGAGTTCGACGACGACGACGACGATAACGACATGAAGATCTCGAAAAATACTTGAATACTCCCTGGTCTATTGCAGAAAAGAAAGGGAGTTGTTTTAAAATGTGGAAAAGACGACTGATTATACTGCGATCGATATTATAAGGGGCATTATGAATGTAAACATTTACCAGATATGGGTCCCGTTGTAGAAAGAGATACAATCGATTGTAAGTTACAATATTGATTGTAATTGATTTGCGTTATTCAACCAATCAGAATCGCGCATTTAGAACACATGATCTGACTTACAATTAAGTGTAACTTACAATCGATTGTATTTCTATCTGCAACGGGGCAAAGGAATAAAATACGCACGGCGAAATTTACCTTCCTCTTTTCTCTTTAAATCATTAGCAATGATATGGATAGAACAACATAACCATTATAACGAATGATTTCATTAATTAAGAAATGAATAGATATACTTACTCAAATCGTATAACCTCTGTACCACCATAGACATGAGAGAAATTACTGGACTCCAACGTCGCATCCATCTGCAAAAAACAACAGCAGCAAATACCAATATATATCAAAACTATATATTTATTTGGCTCTCGTATGTGTTTACAATACGTGGAAATAAGCACCTTGGTGGTATTAATGTTATTATACGTAATCATTGACCGATGGGGTAATTGTATGGTTGTTATTATAATGCCTTCAGCAGCATTGTGACAGCTTATACATTGATATTATTGTACCATTTTAATCCACTGGAACAATGTTATCATACTTACCAGCATATAACTAAATTGGAAAGAAACTACAAGTTTAATAACATTGTAATTTCCACTATTTCATGTTTGTCTATCTTTTCACCCAACATACCGCTGATAAAAATGCGCTTTCTGTTCCCCTGTATACATCCGAAGTAGGGTCACGTAATTCTTGGCGGTACGTTGAATTAAGCCGCAAAGACCCTTGTAACGTAAGCTGGCCTAAATGATAAAGAAACATGGAATTAAATGAATTGATATTAGCTGTATTTAATTAGCTGTATTTACCAAATTATATACTTAAATACTTGCATGAATGCATGAAAAGGGGGGTACTATTACATTATTGGTACGATTGTTAGTCAAACAACATAATGAATTATTCTTTAGAATGTCAACACACGCCTACTTCGTATGTCCCTGCATTTATGCTTCGTTAAGACAACACGAATAACTGTAGTATTATTATCGACTGTAAATTATTTGTGAATGTAACGAACTTAGATGTCACTAATGATTATAACCAGTGTCATGTCTCACAAGATAAACTCAGTCACATTATTATCCCACCAATGTTAGCCAGTAAATTCGAACATAAACTTACCATCTGTTGCTTCCTGGCGAAATACTGGAGAGAAAAACAAAGAGACGGTGGGTTAAGAACATATTGTAGTTTCTCCTGCTCGGCGGGCCTTACTTTTAAAACATGAGTTAAAAGTGCTAATATAAATCAATGAACATCAATTACTCTTCAAAATGGTGTTTATTAATGACAACTTTCACATTACACGTTACACGGACAGAAATGTGACAGCGTAGATGTTTCCTATGAATGGGGATAAAGCCTTTACTAAAAAATAAATATAATGATGACTTATTATTATTATTATTATTATTATTATTTATTTTTTATTTTTCCTCACGGGGGCCGGTGATGAAAACGAAACTTATTATGAACGGGGAGTACTTTAACGTTGTATTTCTCTTGGAAGGGATTGGTGGGGGCGGGGGGGGGGGGGGGGGGGGCAAAACAGAAAATATACCGCACACCCCTGAATGTATATTCCTACTTCCCTACACTTAATACCCCCCCCCCCCCCCCCCTCCACCCTTATGAAAAATATTGACGAAATGTATGTGATGTCAACCGACAGGAGGCAGTGAAGAAAAGTAAGAAGGGAGCAAAGGGCAGCTGTCCACACCCCCCTGCTACTTGACTGCATACCTGTGTAACTAAGGACGAAGTAGAGCGCGAGCGCGATGCACGCTGAGAAAGCCACGACGAAGAAGATGACGACACACGTGTCTAAGATGCATAATTTCCAATTGGTTTCTTTCCCGACATCGTCCAGGCCAAAGTCAATGCTCTCGGCTTTGGTCGGCATCCCCTTCGGTTCGGGTATCGGCTCGGGATCATCAACATCGATGGACGATTGCCGCTCGTTGTAGCTCGATTTTGAGTTCGGTCGTCCCCCATTTGACTGCTCGTCGAGAACGAACGCTTCGTTGACTTTGTATGATCTCGAAAATCTCTAATTGAGTTAGAAAATGATCAGAATTATTGGGATCGGGCAAATGGTTGGTAAAATGTGTATTAATTTTCTGTGATCTGGATATGTCTACTGAGTGATGAGTGTAAATTCAATGGTAAATGAATGTCATATGACCAAGTAATGAGCGAAAACACAAAGTGATATTCACTAACTCATTGTTCTGAGTTGGTAGACAATTATCATTATCCACTAGATAATTATAAATTCGAACACTTCAATCATACATATCTTTAACGGAAGAGAAATTTTGAAAACCTAAACCTGTTCCATGCTTATATATGGGTAATACGAATATAATGAGTGATGTGAGTATGATATAGTTCAAGTAAGTCTTGAAGATTTTGACAATGTTCCTTTTAAGAACTGATTATATTGTATCGTGAAACTTTATCATCAACAAAGTTCGAAGGTGATATTTACCAACAATTAGATTGAATTTACTTCAAGACACCGTTGATGGACAAATTTACAATTAATTTTAGCTTCTATGAATATAATGTTTTAGTTAGCTGAAAAAATTAGCTACAAAAGAAGATGGAATGGTGATGAAGAGGCCTTCCTTCTGCAGTGGTGAGACATAGGCTAGATAGATAGAAAATTGTAATCAATCACAAATTAAACTAAATGATAAATAATGTAATAATTGATTAGCTAACTAAAACATTATATTCATAGAAGCTAACATTAATTGTAAATGTGTCCATTCAATCATGGGGAAATTGACGAGAAAAGTATAATTCATTATCAAATAATAAATCAAATTTGAGCAACAAAGTTTGGAATTGAATCCTTTTTTACTTACTTTCATCATTCTGCAATGAAGGTTGTAACTAGTCGATTGTTTGCGAATTGTTCTTCGTTAGTTATTTGTTTAATCAAAATAATATGGATAAACGGACTATGGATATGATCCAGCACGAAGGTAGTATATTCCCAGAAGGTCCTCTATTTCCGCACCAGTTAAATATATAATATATACATGAATATCATAATGATCTACGGTCCTGGTTCATCACATCCATGTTATTATCAAATAATTGCCAATTTATAACTGCTTACTTGCACGTGTCAACAAAAACAAATACAAGTCTGTAACAACTTTGTGGTCTAGCACCGCTCATAATTTGTAATACTATAATTTTGAACTATAATTATCGAACATTCCAATAGACTACACCATCAAAAACTATAGCATAGCCTCCGTATCATATACTGTACTTAACTATACCACGGTGTGACTGATGTGTTCATTGTATTGTGGAGAAGTGCACTGTTTTGAGGGTGGGCGGTGACATATTTTTCACTGCTCTGTTTGTCTTTCTCAAAACGATGACTCAACTCAAGGCATTCAGACGCGAGTTGATATTCCCTTCTCTCATTAGTATATATTTTGTATGATAATTGTTAATATTTTTTTTTTTTGGTAAGCGTGAATAATGAAACAGCGCACCCTCTTTCACGTTGACCGAGGGCAAAGTGTACATCCCTTTCAAAATGTTCGCTTGGGCATGAAAGATTTATTGTACAGTAACTCCCACGGTTGGTAAGTCTATGGCACGCAATCAATGTCAGACAAACGCGGGTCTAACATCGATTGGTGTTAGTACACAAAAGTTTGTCAAATTTTGTTCTTGATTAAACAGACACCTTGAATTCAATTCGGTTCAGGTCTGATATGTAAAGCACGGAAAAACGATGCGTGAATTTACCTCAAAACTAACAATCGGAATTAAAACGGAAGGACCTTAACTTCAAGTTTAGCTCTTGTAGTTTCTAGTTTGTAGTTTGTGCCCGTGTGAACGACCGAAACTTTAAGTTTAAAACCAAAAGTTGATTGTGGGCAAGGCGTTCGCTAAATGTCACCGCACGTCTGATTTAAGAATCCGAACAAACAAACCTTCACCATATTTGTTTAAACATGAAATGCACGGCATACATAAGAGTCATCAATGTGCACATGAGTATGGCCCTCCACATAAGCCAGAGCAAAGTGCGATTTGTGACGTCATACCATCGGCATTCACATGTAAATTATTATGATTATAACGCCCCGTAAATTGCTTTCATAAAAGGTTCCCCGCATAACTATGAAAACCATACCGTCAATCAAAAAAATAATAATAATAACACATGTTTTGGGGACACTTTATACTGTACGAATTATCTTCAAATACTACACACAGTGGCGCATCTGTGTGTGGGAGGGGGGGGGGGGGGAGCAGGCTGCACGTGCCCCCCCCCCCCCCTTTAGCCAAAACAACACCAAAAATAAGGGGGAACTCCATGCAACAATTAACAAAAATACATAGGGTGTGTCCCCCCTCCAAATATTTCGTTCATCCCCCAACCAATCAGACCACTCTACGCCAATGATTACGAGAGGTTAATAAGAGGTTACCGCTGCGCAGTAACAAAATAGTGCAAAATGCAGTGACATGGTGAATTATTTTGTGGATGATAATTATAACAAAAGCCACAACATGACGTTGCTAGGTTGCGCATTTTAAAAATGTTGATTTCGCTGTATGTTTAGTTTTCTTTTAAACCCACCGTGTTCGCAGTCTTTGCTCTGCGAGCACACAACCCACTTAAACAGCACCTATCAACGTTCATGATGCATGTTAGGGGGAGGGGGAGATTGGATTGTTTGACCCAAAACTTTGAAATGAACACCAAATACAATTCATCAACCACCACCTACTGACAGATGTTTGCATTTTTCGATTAAAAAAACACTTGTGTAAACAAATTAATGTTATTTTAAGCTCCCCATCACTCCCTTTCTTATTTATCATCAACATCACTATCTTCATCCTTATCATCATCATCATCATCATCATTATCATCATCATCATCACCGTCATTATCATCACCATCACCATCATCATCATCATCATCAACATCACCATCATCATCATCACCACCATCATCATGATCATCATTATCATCACATCATCATTACCATCATCATCATTATCATCATCATCATCATCATTATCATCACCATCATCATCATCATCATCACCATCATCATCATCACCACCATCATCATGATCATCATTATCATCATTACCATCATCATCATTATCATCATCATCATCATCATCATTATCATCACCATCATCATCATCATCATCATCACCATCATCATCACCATCATCATCACCATCATCATCACCATCATCATCATCATCATCACCATCATCATCACCATCATCACCATCATCATCATCATCACCATCATTATCATCACCATCATCATAATCATCATCATTATCATCACATCATCATTACCATTATCATCATCATCATCACCATCATTATCATCACCATCATCATCATCACCATCATCTCCATCATAATCACCATCATCATCACCATCATCATCATCACGATCATCATCATCATCATCACCATCATCATCACCATCAACACCATCATCATTATCATCATCATCATCATCATCACCATCATCCATAATAGTCCCACTCTTTGTATGTAATTACCCCCCCCCCCCCCCCACCCCCTCTCCGTATTTGTGTGAAGCTGCCCTCACTCCAACCCCTATAATAACCACAACAAAAATATATATCGGTAGGCCTATTCCTAGAATTGGATTGTTGTTCAGTGTGTGTGTGTATTCTGCGTATGCGTATATTAATATACATGTTGAAAGTTGGAACCGCAAAATAATTTATTTTGCAAATGTTGATCAATTTCAAAATAACGAAACTTCTGAATAATCTTTCAAATAATAAATGATCGGAGTATCTACCATAACTATGAAAACAAACCTTACTTTTGGGCGCCAATACGCCGGGGTTTAATATAACCGTTTCTTCAACTTTAATGATACAAATTTACTATCACAAGGTATCATAAGAAACATTATACGTATACTCATACACAGAACAATAATATATAACAACGACTTTTCTTTTTCATCATATTGATGCACTTTTATTAAAAAAAATATACATTATACGTTTATAAAAGTGCAAACTATTCATACTAAACAATAATATCATGATTATAGCAATGTAATTAATGTATCGACATTTTGTAAGCACATTCTTTTAAAACAAATTTTTATAGCGGTATCATAGTTATAATATAATGAACGAATCGACGTGTTTATAATATGAAACTTTCGATTGGTAAACGGTGGGACTACTAAAATTATCTCCAATTGATAAGCATTTCATTCGTCTAATGTCATCGGCCCCTTCTATGAATAATTATCAATGGTTAATATAGCTCATTGAATAGTAAATAGTTAAGTCTTTTACAAGCATTCTTGTTAATTTTCCAATTATTTACACAAATGTATTGTTCTCACTGTAAAATTCAGGCATATAAAGCAACAATATTATAAAACCAAGATGATAATACGATTATTCACTCTGTGTACGACAATCGAGTTTAAATATTGGATATACATTAAATAGATAAGAAACACGAACAATGTATTAAAATATGCAATGTGCTTTTTTTTTTTACGATATACATGTATGTTGCAGAGAACTATAATGGTGAATGATTACCCGAGTCCGTTTAAAACGTATATAAAAAATACTGTTCAAACATAATAGAGAGATTAAAAGAGGGCAAAGAAAATGGGATTCCAACCTCAAATACTGTGTTTGCATTGTTTTGAATTCGGTCGTAAAGTTTGTAGTTCATTTAATTATGTGGACGTGCCTTCTATGATATTATGCCTCTTGAAACGTGGGCGATTAGCTTGCAGGTACAACGAATTCGTATAATTCCAATAAACATTACTAGGTTATAATCAGCGTACAAATTGTAATAATATATGAATCTTTCACTTACGTTACTGTTTTTTCTTAGAAATTTTCTGAGTAATTACGAAATCGTGTTATTAAGGGTAATCTAGTGTGTGAATCAACATTGACGTAATATGATACTTAGGAAATATATCTTGATGAAATTATACGTTGTTCATTCGACAATATTTTGAAGCTGAAATTAGTTGAAGTATATGCAATGTGCCAAAACACGCGACTTGTCATTTGTACGAACTAATTGGATACCATTGTTGAACTATGTCATAAGCTTTAATTAGCACAATTATTTTGAAATGAAATTATTTTACATTGCTAAAGTATCAAAGTTGTTTTGTTTGGGACCAAAATTAATCAATTAGTCAAACATTCCCTTTCGGCTTATCCTAACAAAGGCGTAGGATGCCCCAACCCCCAGGAGTTTTGAAAAAGGCCATTATACTCGGGGGGAAAAACACCTCAAATTCTGTCAACCATGTCATATTTGGGGGAAAAACATGCTATATTAGGACAAATCCATGTCAAATTCGGGCAAACTCATGTTACATTCGGGCATAGTCATGTAATTGCATTTTCAGGTCAATATAACGTCATTAACGCGCAAAACCGTCTCATATTCGGACGAAACCATCATTATAATATTTCATTTCGGGTATTGAAAAAGCGAGGTCTTTTGTTTTGTTGTTGAGGTGGGGGGGGGGGGGGAGGGGGGGGGGGGTGGCAGGTAAAAAGGCGGGGAGGATTATTATTGGGGCAGAAGACCACAGCCCCCTGATAAATATGTGCCCCTACATCCATGTATCGTATATATTACAGGTTCGCCACGGTGAAATGAACTTTCTAATACCCTGTCCAGTGATAACTTCTCTGTTCACAAACAGCCCAAATGTACCCTCATCACGTCTATAAATCTCCTTCCCAGTTATTCATAAAGTACAATTCTTTATATATGTAATTTATAGCATATTTGATTTTCGTTATCATAAACTTCCTCTAAATCATTATTTAGCTGGAGGAGTTAGACAATCGTCTGATTCGTCTCGAAGCTGAATTCAACTACTGTGATCGCCTCGCCACTCGGCAGTCGCAGCGCGAAGCCCGGGAAGTTGCCAGCGTCGAAGCCGCGCCGTAGTTCGTTCTCGAAGATATCTGTGATCGATGGCGACTGGTCCAATGACGTCACACCCGGTGGTGGTCCAGAGAAGAAGCACAGGAACGAGAGCCTGATCATGTTGTGCGTGCCATCACTTCTGTAAAAAGACATAAAGTACCGCCAACATTGATCATTTTAGTACGAAGGAGGGACAACAAACAAAGAGAGTTTTTTGTTTTATATTTTGAAGCGACATGCAGCAATTCGATCACCAAATTTCATCAGTATCACCCACCATAATAGCCACTGTCGCCATCAAAAATGCGACCACCACCACCACTACCACCACCACCAGTGGTGTAGCGGCTAATTGGGTGCACGCGGAATTACAAGGGGCACACTCTTTGTATTTCTTTATTTATGTGTTGAATTTTCCCCTCATCATTTTTTGTTTTGGACAAAGTATTGGAGGGAGGGGCCCCGTAGGGCCCTACCCCCTTAGCTCCGCCACTGACCATTACCATCATCTCCAACAAGATCAATCAGTATATCACCGCAATGCATTACCAGTACTTATAGCACCACCAAGTAGTCTCTACCTATACCAACACCATCTCCACCACCAATACATAACTGCCCATCGCCCAATGCCATCACCAACACTTCCCCAGTACCATATTAGATCACCGAATACCCGAGCATGCCGAATCGGTGGCTGTATTATGATTTGATACTCACGTAAAATAAAATATTTCAGCGCTCTGGTAAACGATTCCAAATGTTGCACTACTCGAAAATGTAGTATTGATCTAGAAGAAATTGGACAGATACAATTATGATTGGTTTAGTGTAACAGACAGTGTCTGGAAACAAAATACATATTGGACTTACTAACTTGCATTATTAATTAACTATCAATCAGCATGTACAATGAATATCTCTCATACTCGACCATAGACGCCGTATTACAGAGTCAAGAGGGAGCTCTTTAAAAACAAAATCCGAGATTATTATAGGGTATGTCAGATGATTCAGGGTGAATTCTCGCTATCTTAAATAGGTCCGAAAATCTCGAAATTCGCGAGACGAGACTTTTTTCCACTTTGCGGGTCGTCACTCCCACTTCCGGTTCCGGCACGGCGCGTGCGCATCATTCGCACACGCTCGAAATGGATGCAATCAGCGTAACTCACACAAAATATAATGCATTAATTAAAAGCTATCGACCCACACGTCTCAAATGCGTTGTATGCAGTACATGTATAACAGATCCCGGGCCGGTTACGGAAAAAATAAACGCCTCCCGCGCGCCGCACACATGCACACGACGCGTCCACGCAGTAGTCAGGAAGTTGGTATGACTAAAAGCTATCCCACAATTCCATGCGTGTTTTCGGGATTTCGATCGGAGTTTCGAGATAATCGCTATTTGGGGGTAGCGAGAATTGCCTAGTTATAGCCCGGTCACATATCAACGGAATTGCGCAAACGGATGTCAAACGGAGAGCTAAATTTTTCATCCGTTCTATACGTTTCTTGTCCGTTCCTTGTCCGGTGATGTACGTTGTTCTATGTTTTGTACATGAAGCAATGGAGACGACTTTCATCACCGGATAATTTAATTTCGCAAAATTGTCTATTCGTTGGGCAGGCGTTTCTGATATCCGTTGATATCTGACCGGGCCATAAGCCGTGGTATTTGTAATGCTTATTGTATATTATTAACTCCTGTCCATTATTGTTATATTTATACAATGAAAATATGTTTTGTACTTTCATACCCCGAGAGGGGGCCGCTCCACAGAGCAACTTTTGTGTTAAATGTTTTTATATCTTACCCCAGTGATAAAGTTTTGTGACACGTCGGCATGGATAGGTGATGAGGAGACCTCTAGGCCCGGGATCCACTTATTCTTCAGGTCCAGGGCCACACGGAAGTTAAATGGTCCAGCTGGTCAAATAGAGTTGCAATTACTAATTATTATAATGATAATAATGATAACAGTAACAATAATAATGATGCTAACAGTGATAAATACTAGTACCAGCTAACAGTGATAATAATAATATTTACCCTAGGTGAAAATTATGATGATAATATTAACGGCAATTATAATGATAATAATGGTAACAATAATAATCATAATGTTACGAAGAAGAAGAAGAAGGAGGAGGAAGAAGAAGAAGAAGAAGAAGAAGAAGAAGAAGAAGAAGAAGAAGAAGAAGAAGAAGAAGAAGAAGAAGAAGAAGAAGAAGAAGAAGAAGAAGAAGAAGAAGAAGAAGAAGAAGAAGAAGAAGAAGAAGAAGAAGAAGAAGAAGAAGAAGAAGAAGAAGAAGAAGAAGAAGAAGAAGAAGAAGAAGAAGAAGAAGAAGAAGAAGAAGAAGAAGAAGAAGACATGTTTTTCTTTTATTTACACAATAATACTCTCCAGGGAGTGGAAAATGTGCACTTTGTGTGCTGGATTGATTGTAGTATGTATCAGATGACGGGGTTCTAATAGTGATGTGCCGCGAGCGACGAAATGCGCGAACGTGCGCTATTTAAATAGCCACCATTATTATTATTGTTATTATTATTTACTTACCTGGGAAAGAGTTGCTCCTACCTAAACAATGGAAAATAAACAAAAATAAAGACTTTATTGGCATTGTTGTATGGAAGATAGTTAAAGGCTCTAAACATTACTCCGGCATGCATAAAATAAAGGTAACTAAAGTGATTTGGACATTGTTGACCTTTCTATTATGTTTACAAACTCATATTTTCAACTCTTAAATCAAATATTAGTCGTATATTATCTTAATATTTAAATTACATTAAACAAATGAAACAAAATTTTAATGAAATCCGCCTATTATTAACACTGTTTTGTTTAGATGTATCAAGTTTCAGTTCAATTTGTCTTGGTTCGACACTTTCCAGGCATCTTGGGACAAGATTGATGAAAAAAAAACTTGTGAAAATGAACGGGAAAATCTGTAATAATGATTTGAGACAGTTTGGCTCAATTATTACTTTCAAAAATGATCAAATCCGAAACTGAAATTATCTTTGACACACGTCCAGGCTACTCGGGACGAAATTGGAGTAAAAACTGAATACCAATGAAACTTAATGAGAACAAATGAAAACATATAATATTTTACTCTCTGTTAATTACACCCAGGTAGGCCATCACTGCGATGCACGCACATAGCAAAATCATGAAGAGTACCACGAAGGTGGCCACCAAACAGAAGTTGCATTTTCTCTTCGTCCCGTGCACCTCCTTCCTCATCACCATCTATCATCTCATTGACCTCATAGTGACCGGAATGCCTCTAATAGCCAGAAAATAGTAAAATAGTAATATTATTTCAATCACTGCATTATTGCTCTCCATACATACAAATCCAGGCCCGTAGCCAGGATTTTCCAAGGGGGGGGGGGGGGGGGGGCGGGGGGTGCGAGGTAATTTCCAAATCGGGACCGAGATCGATCGTGGCCGAGACCGAGACCACTTGAAGAGTCGTGTAAGCAGGGGGGCCGGGGGGGAGGGGGGGGGGGGGGGAGGGGTGAGGTTGCCAAACATTATCGAGGCCGAGACTAAGACCACGGGTTTAGTTGTGTAAGCGGGGGGGGGGGGGGGGGGGGGGGGCAATAAAATGAAATACCGTTGGGTGGTGGGTACCCTTTAACGTGAACATGGGAAAAGGTGACAGGCGGGCAAAGGTCCTTAAATAGGCCCCCCCGCCCCCCCCCCTCTCCCCTCCAACAAAGAGTTGCCCGAGCAAGTATACGCACGTACAAGATACGATTATTTCAGTAAGCCACTTTATCCGAATTGGTGCTTCTCAATCAATGTAATGCGGCGTTCCCACTGTCGTGCGATTAGTTACGATCGCCACGATTGGCCATTCGTAACTGATCGTGAAGTAATCGTGGTGATCGTATCAGATATTATCAGAGTCGTAAGGTCAGTCGTGGCAATCGTGGTGATCGTAGGAAATTTTGGTGGAACGGTTCAAACATTTTCTACGATCAACACTATTAATATTAATCGTCATCATCGCATCGGATCGTATTGGATCGTATTGGATCGTAACAAAAGCGCATCTAATCGTGCTTCCAAACTAGTGGTGATCGGGATCAACCTTGGACAAGACAAACACCACGCTCTGTTGAGATGTGATGCGATCTCCCACGATCTGTCACGATCTGTGACGCTCTTGTCGGGTACCATTGCTCACGACCTGACATGAATGACTCACGAGCAGATACGAGTTGATAACGAGTAGATGCGTGTAAATGCGAGTAGATACGAGAAGTCACGCTATTTCACGGACGTTCACGATCTGTTACGGAGTTCTCGTGCCCATATACAGTATATACCGGAAAAGATTGAATGCGCCTCATTCAGCGATGTACACTTGAAGAGAGCACATCTAAATTTACTGTCAACTTGCTTTTGCTAGTAATTTGTGGAGCCTTTGAGAGATGCCACCCAAGGGTACCAGACGCAAGAAGGGAAAGGGCCAGTTCTACCCCCTGAGCCTGAACCAGTCCAGCCAGAGCCGGCACCATAGGAGGCAGAGGAGACTAACCACCCAGAAAGCCAAGAGAAAGAAAATAGTAACTGCCTTTACTGAAGAGCAAAAGGAGGGAATCATTAAGTTCCACATGAGAAATGAGGTCCTCTACAGCAAACGCCTTGCGGGTTTCAAAGATGTCACCAAGAAGGAGGATCTCTGGGCTGCACAGGCTGCCAAGATTAAAATATAGTACACAAGCATGAGGACCATGATGGTCCGGCTGAAGAAACACGCCAAGATGAGTGGGTCAGGAGGAGATGCCATAACTGATATGAACAGCACAACGAAGTGGGTGTGGGAGAAGTTCTCTTTTTTTTTATCCCTCACATTGAGACGGTGGATGCCAGAAATGTCGCCTCCTTTGCAGCAGCAGCAGCAAGTGCCGCGTGGCTTAATGGGGTAGTTCCTAAGTGCGAAGGCGTCATCCCCCAGGATGAAGAAGGGCATGTCTTGGTGGTCATCAGGGCTTGCAGTTAGGCCATGAAAAATAAATGGTTGGATTGGCGTAACCCGCCCGACCCTAACAATACCGCCGACCCTAAAGGTTTTTTCTGATTTATTATTTTTTTTGATAAAAAAAAAAAAGAAAAAAAAAAAAGATTTTTTTTTCTTTTTTTTCCCAAAAATGTTGCGAGATGTGTTATTTGTGTGTTATATGTGTGTTTTTGTGTATTTGTGCGAATCCTGAAAAAAAAAAAAACAAAAAAAAACACTACCTACCTACCCTAATGTTTGGTTGCCCGTTACTCCAATCCAACAATTTATTTGTTTTGGCCTTAGAGGGCAGGGTGGAGGGGGGGGGGGGGGGGGAAGTCCCAGGGCTTCCTCTTCCAGGCCGTTGAACAGCTCAGAGTCGCCAAATATCTAAGCATCTGACATGTGTCATTTTCCACCAAGCTGGATCCACACAAACTTGCAATCTGCATCTACCATAGCCAGGAGTGGTATCAGAAAAAGCCTTTGTAATTGTAGTACAGACTGCCAGTGTGGGATGGCTTCTTGATAGCATTGTGTTTGCCATCCAGGGCCCCAATGGCGTGGGGATGGTCCATCTTTGCTCAAACTGGTTAGCTACGGCAAAGTGTCCAGGCTTCAGGGGTCACAGGTAGGATAAACACCTCATCTTTGTACGCCTGCATAATTGCCTGGCACACTTCTGGAACCATCTCTGAGATGATGGACACTTCACACCTGAGGGCATACGCAAGGGACCGATAGTTGTTTCCAGTGACAAGGTGCCTCAATGTCACTGCCAGTCAGTCCAGGTGAGAGGGGTTGCCTGCAACTGGTGAGTTCCCTCTCGATTACTGGGGCCACCCTCTGCAAGACTTCGCCGAAGAGCTGGGGTGTTAACCTTGTGTATTTGTAGAACGCTACTGGATCTTCCAGCCTCAGTTGGGTGTCTAGGAGGCTGGAGAACTGGCCAAGATGTTGTCCCCTCTCCTCTCCTCTGTGAGCCATGGTCGCAATCAGCACTGCCTGACTGCAGCTCTCCTGGCCCTTTGTGGTTGGGTTGTGGCGGGTCTGGCTGCTGCAGCTCGGCTTATTCCTCCCTGGCGATAATGTGAGCATACAGTTATACTGCAAATGTCACGTTGTCATCATCTTCAACTTCTGCCATCATCAATGGTTGTGGGTTGTAGTGTTCACTCTGTAGAACTGTTCAAGAAACAATAAAGTCCATGGTCAGTCGGGCTGTATATGTATATCCGTCGGGGTCCAATCGTAGCTCAAATCGTGATCACTCTCGATCCTCATCGTGAAAGACATCGCGACCACAATCGTATCCTATCGCAACAGAGCGCGTCGGTTCGTGATGAACGTATCCGAAGGTATCCGAACGTATCTGCACGTACCCGATCGTCCCAAATCGGGGACCCCGATCGTGATGATCGTGTCACATCGAGACCCAATCGTAGACTCAATCGGGACAATCCTATCGGAACATATATGATCGTATCTGAACGGGAGACTAGATCGTGACAGATCGTGTCACCTGAAATTGACCAATCGTGACCATATCGCATCCAAGCGCAACAGATCACACCAGAACGTATCGACTCGCATCACCTCGTATCCACACCTGAAATTTCAGAGAAGTTCAACGATCAGCTACGAATGGCCAATCGTGGCGTTCGTAACGGATCGCACGACAGTGGGAACGCCGCATAAGTAGTACTTGGTAGGAATGGATTCCTTGAAATGTTTCAGTGCCCCATCATGGCAGCTCGGCTAAAGCAAAAGTAATAATGTTCCTAGCGGTTCGAACTTCGGTGATAAAGGGCTATAATATAACAATTGAAAATTATATTTGTATTATTATTATTTTTTTTTTAATTATTATTATTAGTATTTATATTATTATCATTATTATTATCCTTATTATTATTATTATCATATATTGTTATTATTAATATTATTATTGTCATATTGAACACACTTACTAACATTTTGAAATAACATTCGCCCCAATCGAGACTTACAATCATGACGAATAACTGAAATTCGACGCAGCCTTAGATGACACGAACTGACTCCAAAATTCAGAATGGCGCCTAAATATCCCGCTGATGTCAAGCGTATCCGTAGACAGATGTGCGAATCTCAGATGTAAAAGTGTTGATATTTCTATAATACAAAAAGAACAAAGACGTAGCTAAATAGTCATGCACATAAAACTTAACAGAAAAGGGCACAAATTAACTCCACTGAGAGAGGAATGAGTGGTGCGTCCAAACTTCAAATTGGCGCCTTATAAGAATCTTCATCACATGTTGTCAACTTTACCATGGAACGATATGCGAACCTTTAATGCACGATAGTTTGACTTAGATGACACGAGCACTCAATACATAGAGGAACGTCATGAACGTGGGGCGCTAATTGCACAAACTTATAAATGGCTTCTAAATAAACTCCTTTAATGCCAATCTTAAACCGTGCAGAAGTGTGCCACCGATTGCGCGATGATACAGTTTGATTTTGTATAATGCACAAACACAAAAACACGTTGCTTAAATGGAATTAACAAGTTATGTACATGTAGCGAAACGGAAAAGACGACATTTGTCGTAGCCTTAGACTACACGAACAATGAGTCAAGAGAGAAGGGTAGTGCGAGTCCAAACTTCAAAATAACGCCCACTGGAGCACCTGTGGTGGTGGTGCAGCGATTATGTGCACGATTTTCATTTTCTATAAAAGGAGAAAAAACAGGCATAAAATACACAACTATACGTTGTTAGAAGATTTGTTTGTATACATACGTTATTCAATCATAAACAAAACGCATGTACAAACATCATCCTATATAGGTTATCCCCTGCCATACATCAGGAACATAAAAGGTATACATTATACAGACGTAAACCGGGGGGGGGGGGGGGGGGGGAGGGAACATCACGGAATGTTCCTCTCATATTGAGGGAAGATTACAATTACTTATTATCTTTACGAAATAGCATTTATAATCCCGAGGGAGGCTTACATGATGTTCCTGACAACACATTTTATATCTGGTATGTTATTTGACTTTGTCTAGAGGTATAGTTACAATTTTAATCGTCACCATTTAAGCAGCTCAGCTCAATAGAAATTGTGGCTTTCCGAAGTTGTCAGTCATTGTCGTTCATAATATAAAAACCACGCTGAGTACAGAGTAACAGGCATACAAGAATGCCACACACGAGTGTAACAAATGGAGTATTTAGATGACATCTCAAGAATGCAGTAAATTCAGTCATAGATGTTTATGAAAATTCTCCCATATCGATCAATCACCGCAGCTCTGAAGGGTGTGATATAACAGTTAGCGGCGAACATACTGAATTAAGCTGACATCACATGATTGAGTTTAGCCAATCAATGACTCGTATTTGAACAAGTCAGATAACATACGAAATAGTATGTACCATGTATACTGTATATCGATCTGCAATATGAAAACATAAAACTTAACAGAAAAGGGCACAAATTAACTCCACTGAGAGAGGAATGAGTGGTGCGTCCAAACTTCAAATTGGCGCCTTATAAGAATCTTCATCACATGTTGTCAATCTTTACCATGGAACGATATGCGAACCTTTAATGCACGATAGTTTGACTTAGATGACACGAGCACTCAATACATAGAGGAACGTCATGAACGTGGGGCGCTAATTGCACAAACTTATAAATGG
The DNA here is from genome assembly GCA_037951105.1 of Echinarachnius parma. NCBI lineage: Eukaryota > Metazoa > Echinodermata > Echinoidea > Clypeasteroida > Echinarachniidae > Echinarachnius > Echinarachnius parma. The sequence goes on from JBAMJV010003086.1 coordinate 24,831, forward strand.
CTTCTAAATAAACTCCTTTAATGCCAATCTTAAACCGTGCAGAAGTGTGCCACCGATTGCGCGATGATAAAGTTTGATTTTGTATAATGCACAAACACAAAAACACGTTGCTTAAATGGAATTAACAAGTTATGTACATGTAGCGAAACGGAAAAGACGACATTTGTCGTAGCCTTAGACTACACGAACAATGAGTCAAGAGAGAAGGGTAGTGCGAGTCCAAACTTCAAAATAACGCCCACTGAAGCACCTGTGGTGGTGGTGCAGCGATTATGTGCACGATTTTCATTTTCTATAAAAGGAGAAAAAACAGGCATAAATTACACAACTATACGTTGTTAGAAGATTTGTTTGTATACATACGTTATTCAATCATAAACAAAACGCATGTACAAACATCATCCTATGCGATACTCTTTGAATTGTTCCCAATCAGATACCAATCGAAGTACAGAGTTATATTTAACACCCTGCATTTGTTTGATACTGTCGCATGCACCAAAAGTGTTGGTAAATTACGAGGCAATATCCTTCACAAAACAATAATTTATTTGGCAGACAAGGCAGCACAACATGATTACCCGCTCACAATCAAATACTATGTGGGGGATATTTACCCAATCGTCTTTGGGAACCGATGGGTCCTGTATTACCAATATGGAGACTGCACAATTTAATATAGAACGGGTTAAGTGATTGTAATTCGAGTAATCCAAAGCATTTCCTACCACAGCTGTTATTATTTTGTTTTTGCTTATCAATTGCCTTGTCTGGGGCTATACGATTTGGTTATAATGTTGGTTTCGAAACATTCATAAATGAACAGTTGCTAATTACAATTTAAGGCACCATAACACACGGTATTTGCAGTAGAGTGTGATGTTACTGTGTCTAGACTAAAGGCAGTCCAGCAAAATACACAGCTTTGCTCCCCACCAATAGAAATGGGGCGCACCTGGTGGTAATTGATACATTATTATAAATTACTTTGTGGTATGATTTAACCCCCCCCCCCAAAAAAAAAAAAAAACAAACAAACAAACAAACAAACAAAACAACAACAAAGATTGCCTCCTTGCTTCCTGGATTGTTATGTTTCGAGTTCTTTGCATCCATTGTAGTCAGTTGTCGAGAGAAAACCTCTATGCTGTAAACATCATCAAATCAGTCGGGAATCAGTCGGTGAGTAATATATCGTATCCTTTCTTTATCAGATATCAAATCATTCAGAACAAAACACATTTCAAAATGGCGAAAATACACAAATCAGAAATTGCATTAAGTTGTCAATTTACACAACAAATTACTTACTCGATACATAACTAAATAGATCAATTAACACGGACACAATAATCAAATTGGCATATTGAAACATAGGTGATGGTAAAAAGTAAAATCGAGACATAAAATGATTTATATCAGTTGCATGGGCGTACTGTCGATTCATGCATCCTAAGACAATTGTAACTTGTATAAATATAAATTGTCAACATTAATACATTGAGGAGCCATAATTTAGCGTAAGAATATCCGTCTTTTAAGTCCGGAGTAAAGTTGTGCCACTGATGAGAATTCGGGCTTATGAGTCGAAAGCATTCATGTATATTTTAATGGTCATTTAATGTGCAAAAATTGAGTGGTTAATACAATGTATATTGTTGTTATCTGATATGTCCACTTGGTGTTGTGTAAAAAATTCAAGTTAAATGGACGTTATATGGCCGGGAATAGAGCAAACATGCAATGTGATATTCAATAACTCATTGCACTCACTATGTACACGATGTTGATGGTCCAGTGGATAATTGTAGGCTACTATTCCCTCCCATATGACGGGCCTCCGGTGACATATATCATCGATCGAAAACTAGATCGAAGTAAGTTACAAAATCTCTTCGAAGTGCACATTGATACGTGTTATGGTGCCTGTGTTTATGTGTGTATGTATCAGCAGTAATACGAGCAGCCTTCGAACCCACACATTTGACGTGCTTTGCTTGTGTATGTCGCGTGTATAAAATCGGCTGTGTGGTAGTACAGTCTTCATTTCTTCATTGTTCGCCAATCAGAGAGCTCGATTTATGGTCGGATACGGTCCGGAGAGTACTCTGTAGTCTATGTGTTGTCTATGGACACACAATTGTCTGCGTCTTCGATCGATGATTCGAAATAACGTATTAAAATCCAGCTCCCTGTAAAGGGAAAGGGACACTGGCATTATAGTGGCATTTAATGTGAACCCAAGGTTTGTATTAAAGGCGAACACTATACGTTATTGACCATGTGGGCTTGGTGTGTAAGTATGGATGGTGTGAAAAGGTCCCATATTCTACCTCCTCGTCAATATTATACAGTGCTTATAGTCTGGTTCCAAGGCATTATAATGTGTTTATCTGTGCGTAAGGCTGGGTTACTGGCTTACTGGTCAACGCAGAGGGGTGGGGTAAGATCTAGGGGCTGTTTGGGGTGAGAGGGTCGAAAGGGGGGGAATTGAAAAAGTCGTGTTTTATAATGAAGTTGAAATACATTGTAAATTAGGTAAGCAAATATCATTGCATATTTTCACTAATTACAGTAGTCGGTGATATGTGATTCATGTAATTTGCACTCATTACTCAGTGCACGAATTTGAGAGGGGGGGGGGGGGGGGGGGGACCTTTTAGAAAGGGGATGTTGTGCAGAAAACACCCCCGACAGTAACATTACCCTCATATACCACACTCAGATACAGGACCATAATCTACGGCTAATTTAGCCCTCCCCCGAACTTTCAAGGGCACGCCTCAATAAATCATACTGCTTTGGTCAATGCGAATGTTACTACGTGCTTCTATGTGTGTATTATTGTGTGTGCGCTCCGCATGTTGGGGGAATCGACCCTCATCATATCCCCGCTCGCTCTCTGTATACTACATAATTTGACACTCTTTGGTCCTCCCATCTGCTAGTACATCATCGATCGATTTAATTTAATACAGAGAGCCAGCTCGCGCGTACCGCGTCCGTTAGTGCGATCCCAATGTGTGAGCTTCAAACATTCGAAGGAGATTTTTTAATACATAGTCCGAGAGTAAAGGCCAGCATTTCGGGCTTACTGGTCAACGCAGAGGGGTGGGGTAAGATCTAGGGGCTGTTTGGGGTGAGAGGGTCGAAAGGGGGGGAATTGAAAAAGTCGTGTTTTATAATGAAGTTGAAATACATTGTAAATTAGGTAAGCAAATATCATTGCATATTTTCACTAATTACAGTAGTCGGTGATATGTGAATCATGTAATTTGCACTCATTACTCAGTGCACGAATTTGAGAGGGGGGGGGGGGGGGGGGAACCTTTTAGAAAGGGGATGTTGTGCAGAAAACACCCCCGACAGTAACATTACCCTCATATACCACACTCAGATACAGGACCATAATCTACGGCTAATTTAGCCCTCCCCCGAACTTTCAAGGGCACGCCTCAATAAATCATACTGCTTTGGTCAATGCGAATGTTACCGTGCTTCTATGTGTGTATTATTGTGTGTGCGCTCCGCATGTTGGGGGAATCGACCCTCATCATATCCCCGCTCGCTCTCTGTATACTACATAATTTGACACTCTTTGGTCCTCCCATCTGCTAGTACATCATCGATCGATTTAATTTAATACAGAGAGCCAGCTCGCGCGTACCGCGTCCGTTGGTGCGATCCCAATGTGTGAGCTTCAAACATTCGAAGGAGATTTTTTAATACATAGTCCGAGAGTAAAGGCCAGCATTTCGGGCTTACTGGTCAACGCAGAGGGGTGGGGTAAGATCTAGGGGCTGTTTGGGGTGAGAGGGTCGAAAGGGGGGGAATTGAAAAAGTCGTGTTTTATAATGAAGTTGAAATACATTGTAAATTAGGTAAGCAAATATCATTGCATATTTTCACTAATTACAGTAGTCGGTGATATGTGAATCATGTAATTTGCACTCATTACTCAGTGCACGAATTTGAGGGGGGGGGGGGGGGGGGACCTTTTAGAAAGGGGATGTTGTGCAGAAAACACCCCCGACAGTAACATTACCCTCATATACCACACTCAGATACAGGACCATAATCTACGGCTAATTTAGCCCTCCCCCGAACTTTCAAGGGCACGCCTCAATAAATCATACTGCTTTGGTCAATGCGAATGTTACTACGTGCTTCTATGTGTGTATTATTGTGTGTGCGCTCCGCATGTTGGGGGAATCGACCCTCATCATATCCCCGCTCGCTCTCTGTATACTACATAATTTGACACTCTTTGGTCCTCCCATCTGCTAGTACATCATCGATCGATTTAATTTAATACAGAGAGCCAGCTCGCGCGTACCGCGTCCGTTGGTGCGATCCCAATGTGTGAGCTTCAAACATTCGAAGGAGATTTTTTAATACATAGTCCGAGAGTAAAGGCCAGCATTTCGGGCTTACTGGTCAACGCAGAGGGGTGGGGTAAGATCTAGGGGCTGTTTGGGGTGAGAGGGTCGAAAGGGGGGGAATTGAAAAAGTCGTGTTTTATAATGAAGTTGAAATACATTGTAAATTAGGTAAGCAAATATCATTGCATATTTTCACTAATTACAGTAGTCGGTGATATGTGAATCATGTAATTTGCACTCATTACTCAGTGCACGAATTTGAGAGGGGGGGGGGGGGGACCTTTTAGAAAGGGGATGTTGTGCAGAAAACACCCCCGACAGTAACATTACCCTCATATACCACACTCAGATACAGGACCATAATCTACGGCTAATTTAGCCCTCCCCCGAACTTTCAAGGGCACGCCTCAATAAATCATACTGCTTTGGTCAATGCGAATGTTACTACGTGCTTCTATGTGTGTATTATTGTGTGTGCGCTCCGCATGTTGGGGGAATCGACCCTCATCATATCCCCGCTCGCTCTCTGTATACTACATAATTTGACACTCTTTGGTCCTCCCATCTGCTAGTACATCATCGATCGATTTAATTTAATACAGAGAGCCAGCTCGCGCGTACCGCGTCCGTTAGTGCGATCCCAATGTGTGAGCTTCAAACATTCGAAGGAGATTTTTTAATACATAGTCCGAGAGTAAAGGCCAGCATTTCGGGCTTACTGGTCAACGCAGAGGGGTGGGGTAAGATCTAGGGGCTGTTTGGGGTGAGAGGGTCGAAAGGGGGGGAATTGAAAAAGTCGTGTTTTATAATGAAGTTGAAATACATTGTAAATTAGGTAAGCAAATATCATTGCATATTTTCACTAATTACAGTAGTCGGTGATATGTGAATCATGTAATTTGCACTCATTACTCAGTGCACGAATTTGAGAGGGGGGGGGGGGGGGGGGAACCTTTTAGAAAGGGGATGTTGTGCAGAAAACACCCCCGACAGTAACATTACCCTCATATACCACACTCAGATACAGGACCATAATCTACGGCTAATTTAGCCCTCCCCCGAACTTTCAAGGGCACGCCTCAATAAATCATACTGCTTTGGTCAATGCGAATGTTACTACGTGCTTCTATGTGTGTATTATTGTGTGTGCGCTCCGCATGTTGGGGGAATCGACCCTCATCATATCCCCGCTCGCTCTCTGTATACTACATAATTTGACACTCTTTGGTCCTCCCATCTGCTAGTACATCATCGATCGATTTAATTTAATACAGAGAGCCAGCTCGCGCGTACCGCGTCCGTTGGTGCGATCCCAATGTGTGAGCTTCAAACATTCGAAGGAGATTTTTTAATACATAGTCCGAAAGTAAAGGCCAGCATTTCGGGCTTACTGGTCAACGCAGAGGGGTGGGGTAAGATCTAGGGGCTGTTTGGGGTGAGAGGGTCGAAAGGGGGGGAATTGAAAAAGTCGTGTTTTATAATGAAGTTGAAATACATTGTAAATTAGGTAAGCAAATATCATTGCATATTTTCACTAATTACAGTAGTCGGTGATATGTGAATCATGTAATTTGCACTCATTACTCAGTGCACGAATTTGAGGGGGGGGGGGGGGGGACCTTTTAGAAAGGGGATGTTGTGCAGAAAACACCCCCGACAGTAACATTACCCTCATATACCACACTCAGATACAGGACCATAATCTACGGCTAATTTAGCCCTCCCCCGAACTTTCAAGGGCACGCCTCAATAAATCATACTGCTTTGGTCAATGCGAATGTTACTACGTGCTTCTATGTGTGTATTATTGTGTGTGCGCTCCGCATGTTGGGGGAATCGACCCTCATCATATCCCCGCTCGCTCTCTGTATACTACATAATTTGACACTCTTTGGTCCTCCCATCTGCTAGTACATCATCGATCGATTTAATTTAATACAGAGAGCCAGCTCGCGCGTACCGCGTCCGTTGGTGCGATCCCAATGTGTGAGCTTCAAACATTCGAAGGAGATTTTTTAATACATAGTCCGAGAGTAAAGGCCAGCATTTCGGGCTTACTGGTCAACGCAGAGGGGTGGGGTAAGATCTAGGGGCTGTTTGGGGTGAGAGGGTCGAAAGGGGGGGAATTGAAAAAGTCGTGTTTTATAATGAAGTTGAAATACATTGTAAATTAGGTAAGCAAATATCATTGCATATTTTCACTAATTACAGTAGTCGGTGATATGTGAATCATGTAATTTGCACTCATTACTCAGTGCACGAATTTGAGAGGGGGGGGGGGGGGGGGACCTTTTAGAAAGGGGATGTTGTGCAGAAAACACCCCCGACAGTAACATTACCCTCATATACCACACTCAGATACAGGACCATAATCTACGGCTAATTTAGCCCTCCCCCGAACTTTCAAGGGCACGCCTCAATAAATCATACTGCTTTGGTCAATGCGAATGTTACTACGTGCTTCTATGTGTGTATTATTGTGTGTGCGCTCCGCATGTTGGGGGAATCGACCCTCATCATATCCCCGCTCGCTCTCTGTATACTACATAATTTGACACTCTTTGGTCCTCCCATCTGCTAGTACATCATCGATCGATTTAATTTAATACAGAGAGCCAGCTCGCGCGTACCGCGTCCGTTAGTGCGATCCCAATGTGTGAGCTTCAAACATTCGAAGGAGATTTTTTAATACATAGTCCGAGAGTAAAGGCCAGCATTTCGGGCTTACTGGTCAACGCAGAGGGGTGGGGTAAGATCTAGGGGCTGTTTGGGGTGAGAGGGTCGAAAGGGGGGGAATTGAAAAAGTCGTGTTTTATAATGAAGTTGAAATACATTGTAAATTAGGTAAGCAAATATCATTGCATATTTTCACTAATTACAGTAGTCGGTGATATGTGAATCATGTAATTTGCACTCATTACTCAGTGCACGAATTTGAGAGGGGGGGGGGGGGGGGAACCTTTTAGAAAGGGGATGTTGTGCAGAAAACACCCCCGACAGTAACATTACCCTCATATACCACACTCAGATACAGGACCATAATCTACGGCTAATTTAGCCCTCCCCCGAACTTTCAAGGGCACGCCTCAATAAATCATACTGCTTTGGTCAATGCGAATGTTACTACGTGCTTCTATGTGTGTATTATTGTGTGTGCGCTCCGCATGTTGGGGGAATCGACCCTCATCATATCCCCGCTCGCTCTCTGTATACTACATAATTTGACACTCTTTGGTCCTCCCATCTGCTAGTACATCATCGATCGATTTAATTTAATACAGAGAGCCAGCTCGCGCGTACCGCGTCCGTTGGTGCGATCCCAATGTGTGAGCTTCAAACATTCGAAGGAGATTTTTTAATACATAGTCCGAAAGTAAAGGCCAGCATTTCGGGCTTACTGGTCAACGCAGAGGGGTGGGGTAAGATCTAGGGGCTGTTTGGGGTGAGAGGGTCGAAAGGGGGGGAATTGAAAAAGTCGTGTTTTATAATGAAGTTGAAATACATTGTAAATTAGGTAAGCAAATATCATTGCATATTTTCACTAATTACAGTAGTCGGTGATATGTGAATCATGTAATTTGCACTCATTACTCAGTGCACGAATTTGAGGGGGGGGGGGGGGGACCTTTTAGAAAGGGGATGTTGTGCAGAAAACACCCCCCGACAGTAACATTACCCTCATATACCACACTCAGATACAGGACCATAATCTACGGCTAATTTAGCCCTCCCCCGAACTTTCAAGGGCACGCCTCAATAAATCATACTGCTTTGGTCAATGCGAATGTTACTACGTGCTTCTATGTGTGTATTATTGTGTGTGCGCTCCGCATGTTGGGGGAATCGACCCTCATCATATCCCCGCTCGCTCTCTGTATACTACATAATTTGACACTCTTTGGTCCTCCCATCTGCTAGTACATCATCGATCGATTTAATTTAATACAGAGAGCCAGCTCGCGCGTACCGCGTCCGTTGGTGCGATCCCAATGTGTGAGCTTCAAACATTCGAAGGAGATTTTTTAATACATAGTCCGAGAGTAAAGGCCAGCATTTCGGGCTTACTGGTCAACGCAGAGGGGTGGGGTAAGATCTAGGGGCTGTTTGGGGTGAGAGGGTCGAAAGGGGGGGAATTGAAAAAGTCGTGTTTTATAATGAAGTTGAAATACATTGTAAATTAGGTAAGCAAATATCATTGCATATTTTCACTAATTACAGTAGTCGGTGATATGTGAATCATGTAATTTGCACTCATTACTCAGTGCACGAATTTGAGGGGGAGGGGGGGACCTTTTAGAAAGGGGATGTTGTGCAGAAAACACCCCCGACAGTAACATTACCCTCATATACCACACTCAGATACAGGACCATAATCTACGGCTAATTTAGCCCTCCCCCGAACTTTCAAGGGCACGCCTCAATAAATCATACTGCTTTGGTCAATGCGAATGTTACTACGTGCTTCTATGTGTGTATTATTGTGTGTGCGCTCCGCATGTTGGGGGAATCGACCCTCATCATATCCCCGCTCGCTCTCTGTATACTACATAATTTGACACTCTTTGGTCCTCCCATCTGCTAGTACATCATCGATCGATTTAATTTAATACAGAGAGCCAGCTCGCGCGTACCGCGTCCGTTGGTGCGATCCCAATGTGTGAGCTTCAAACATTCGAAGGAGATTTTTTAATACATAGTCCGAGAGTAAAGGCCAGCATTTCGGGCTTACTGGTCAACGCAGAGGGGTGGGGTAAGATCTAGGGGCTGTTTGGGGTGAGAGGGTCGAAAGGGGGGGAATTGAAAAAGTCGTGTTTTATAATGAAGTTGAAATACATTGTAAATTAGGTAAGCAAATATCATTGCATATTTTCACTAATTACAGTAGTCGGTGATATGTGAATCATGTAATTTGCACTCATTACTCAGTGCACGAATTTGAGAGGGGGGGGGGGGGACCTTTTAGAAAGGGGATGTTGTGCAGAAAACACCCCCGACAGTAACATTACCCTCATATACCACACTCAGATACAGGACCATAATCTACGGCTAATTTAGCCCTCCCCCGAACTTTCAAGGGCACGCCTCAATAAATCATACTGCTTTGGTCAATGCGAATGTTACTACGTGCTTCTATGTGTGTATTATTGTGTGTGCGCTCCGCATGTTGGGGGAATCGACCCTCATCATATCCCCGCTCGCTCTCTGTATACTACATAATTTGACACTCTTTGGTCCTCCCATCTGCTAGTACATCATCGATCGATTTAATTTAATACAGAGAGCCAGCTCGCGCGTACCGCGTCCGTTGGTGCGATCCCAATGTGTGAGCTTCAAACATTCGAAGGAGATTTTTTAATATATAGTCCGAGAGTAAAGGCCAGCATTTCGGGCTTACTGGTCAACGCAGAGGGGTGGGGTAAGATCTAGGGGCTGTTTGGGGTGAGAGGGTCGAAAGGGGGGGAATTGAAAAAGTCGTGTTTTATAATGAAGTTGAAATACATTGTAAATTAGGTAAGCAAATATCATTGCATATTTTCACTAATTACAGTAGTCGGTGATATGTGAATCATGTAATTTGCACTCATTACTCAGTGCACGAATTTGAGAGGGGGGGGGGACCTTTTAGAAAGGGGATGTTGTGCAGAAAACACCCCCGACAGTAACATTACCCTCATATACCACACTCAGATACAGGACCATAATCTACGGCTAATTTAGCCCTCCCCCGAACTTTCAAGGGCACGCCTCAATAAATCATACTGCTTTGGTCAATGCGAATGTTACTACGTGCTTCTATGTGTGTATTATTGTGTGTGCGCTCCGCATGTTGGGGGAATCGACCCTCATCATATCCCCGCTCGCTCTCTGTATACTACATAATTTAACACTCTTTGGTCCTCCCATCTGCTAGTACATCATCGATCGATTTAATTTAATACAGAGAGCCAGCTCGCGCGTACCGCGTCCGTTGGTGCGATCCCAATGTGTGAGCTTCAAACATTCGAAGGAGATTTTTTAATACATAGTCCGAGAGTAAAGGCCAGCATTTCGGGCTTACTGGTCAACGCAGAGGGGTGGGGTAAGATCTAGGGGCTGTTTGGGGTGAGAGGGTCGAAAGGGGGGAATTGAAAAAGTCGTGTTTTATAATGAAGTTGAAATACATTGTAAATTAGGTAAGCAAATATCATTGCATATTTTCACTAATTACAGTAGTCGGTGATATGTGAATCATGTAATTTGCACTCATTACTCAGTGCACGAATTTGAGAGGGGGGGGGGGACCTTTTAGAAAGGGGATGTTGTGCAGAAAACACCCCCGACAGTAACATTACCCTCATATACCACACTCAGATACAGGACCATAATCTACGGCTAATTTAGCCCTCCCCCGAACTTTCAAGGGCACGCCTCAATAAATCATACTGCTTTGGTCAATGCGAATGTTACTACGTGCTTCTATGTGTGTATTATTGTGTGTGCGTTCCGCATGTTGGGGGAATCGACCCTCATCATATCCCCGCTCGCTCTCTGTATACTACATAATTTGACACTCTTTGGTCCTCCCATCTGCTAGTACATCATCGATCGATTTAATTTAATACAGAGAGCCAGCCCGCGCGTACCGCGTCCGTTGGTGCGATCCCAATGTGTGAGCTTCAAACATTCGAAGGAGATTTTTTAATACATAGTCCGAGAGTAAAGGCCAGCATTTCGGGCTTACTGGTCAACGCAGAGGGGTGGGGTAAGATCTAGGGGCTGTTTGGGGTGAGAGGGTCGAAAGGGGGGGAATTGAAAAAGTCGTGTTTTATAATGAAGTTGAAATACATTGTAAATTAGGTAAGCAAATATCATTGCATATTTTCACTAATTACAGTAGTCGGTGATATGTGAATCATGTAATTTGCACTCATTACTCAGTGCACGAATTTGAGAGGGGGGGGGGGGGGGGGGGGGACCTTTTAGAAAGGGGATGTTGTGCAGAAAACACCCCCGACAGTAACATTACCCTCATATACCACACTCAGATACAGGACCATAATCTACGGCTAATTTAGCCCTCCCCCGAACTTTCAAGGGCACGCCTCAATAAATCATACTGCTTTGGTCAATGCGAATGTTACTACGTGCTTCTATGTGTGTATTATTGTGTGTGCGCTCCGCATGTTGGGGGAATCGACCCTCATCATATCCCCGCTCGCTCTCTGTATACTACATAATTTGACACTCTTTGGTCCTCCCATCTGCTAGTACATCATCGATCGATTTAATTTAATACAGAGAGCCAGCTCGCGCGTACCGCGTCCGTTGGTGCGATCCCAATGTGTGAGCTTCAAACATTCGAAGGAGATTTTTTAATACATAGTCCGAGAGTAAAGGCCAGCATTTCGGGCTTACTGGTCAACGCAGAGGGGTGGGGTAAGATCTAGGGGCTGTTTGGGGTGAGAGGGTCGAAAGGGGGGAATTGAAAAAGTCGTGTTTTATAATGAAGTTGAAATACATTGTAAATTAGGTAAGCAAATATCATTGCATATTTTCACTAATTACAGTAGTCGGTGATATGTGAATCATGTAATTTGCACTCACCACACATCAGTGCACGAATTTGAGAGGGGAGGAACCTTTTAGAAAGGGGATATTGTGTAGAAAACACCCCCGTCAGTAACATTACCCTCATATGCCACACGCAGATACAAGACCATAATCTACGGCTAATTTAGCCCTCTCCCAAACTTCCAAGGGCACACATCAATAAATCATACTGCTTCTGCCAATGCGAATGTTACTACGGGCTATATTATGTTTGTATTACTGTGTGTGTGTGTGTGGGGGGGGGGGGGGGGGGGGGGCGTCTGCATGGAATGCATGTTGGGGGAATCATATCCCCGCTCGCTCTCTATATACTACTTGAACTCTCTTCGGTCGAGCTCGTAATTCCATGGTCCTCCCATCTCTCTGCTTCGATGATATGCAGTTTACATAGAGAGGTTGGAGCTTTCAAAAGACTTGACGTTTAAAGTAATCTCGGCACATTGTTAAAATCTACACAAATATCTGAAATGGAACGCTATCGCCGTTGTGTTAGCTATATCAAAATTTCAATTGAGCTTAAAACATATTTCGGATACCAACCTTACATCTAGTTATAAAGTGTACGTGCCATTGCAATGTTGTTATCTTCAAGACTGCCTACAGTTAGCGCAGTGAAATAATTAGTGTCAATATTTATTTCATTACTTAGTCATAATTATGGCGTTCCTTTACTGATACATTATCACACATTACCAAGTAAACGTATGTAATAGCCTGAATTATACATGTATCATACAAACGAACCCCCAGATTGCGCGTTTCGAAATGTCAACAGGGTTGCCAGATTCCTTTAATTGCCATGTACTCTGTGATGGTACGTGGGCTCCGCTCGGTCTCCATGTGTAAATAAAATCGTTCGAACGATTTTAGTTAATACAGGGATCGAGCACGCACGCTTCGAGTCATCGATCGAAGACATGGACAACACGTAGACTACATAGTACTCTTCGGACCGTATCCGACCAGAAATCGAGCTCTCTGATTGGCGAACAATGAAGAAATGGAGAGTGTACTACAACACTGCCGATTCTATACACTCGACACACAAATAATGCACGTCAAATGTGTGGGTTCGAAGGCTGCTCGCTTCAGTGCTTAGAGTCTGGTTCCACTACATGTGTGTGTTTGGCTTACTGGTCAGCGCAGAGTGTTGGATAAGAGCTAGGGGCTATTTGGGGTGAGAGGGGCGAAAGGAGAGACTTGAAAAAGTCGTGATTTATGCACTCAACACACATCAGTGCACGAATTTGAGAGGGGAGGAACCTTTTAGAAAGGGGATATTGTGTAGAAAACACCCCCGTCAGTAACATTACCCTCATATGCCACACGATATACGGCTAATTTAGCCCTCTCCCAAACTTCCAAGGGCACACATCAATAAATCATACTGCTTCTGCCCAAGCGAATGTTACTACGGGCTATATTATGTGTGTATTATTTTGTGTGGGGGGGGGGGGGGGGGGGCGTCTGCATGGAATGCATGTTGGGGGAATCATATCCCCGCTCGCTCTCTGTATACTACTTGAACTCTCTTCGGTCGAGCTCGCCATCTCCAATCTCGGCACATTGTTAAAATCCACACACATATCTGAAATGGAACGCTATCGCCGTTGTGTTAGCTATAAGCACTGAAGCGAGCAGCCTTCGAACCCACACATTTGACGTGCATTATTTGTGTGTCGAGTGTATAGAATCGGCAGTGTTGTAGTACACTCTCCATTTCTTCATTGTTCGCTCGAAGACATGGACAACACGTAGACTACATAGTACTCTTCGGACC
>JBAMJV010003087.1:0-22398 GCA_037951105.1 Echinarachnius parma
ACTGGTGTTACTGATTCGATATGATTCATGTGATGATGAGTTGAATAATGAGTGTCGTATTGTTGTTGTTGATGTATTGCATTTAGAACGACAGTGCAGTTGACATAGCGCTGCGTTAATTGTACGACGCACAACATCTATATTTGCGTAGGCATACGGGTATAAAAGTTTGTTACAAAGCTTTCTGAAATTGTTTCTTAAATTACTCTTTATTGTCAAATGATATGACAATGTTATATACCGGATAGTTAAGATTGATATTTGTTACAAAGTATGTGAATAGTTCAGAAGCGATACTTTGCTTTCAAAGGTTAGAACTTTGCATGTGTATTACCGTAGTTCCACTTTAAGTTATAGCGACTCCAAAACACATGATATGCAAATTACGCATAAAGCTCATTTGCATAATTATGAGCATCTTTCGGAGCCAGTAATTCATTAGAAACAACCTTTATTTGTAGTTTTCTGTTATTTAAATGCAAAGTATGAGATAAATTATAGCTTATATGATGGATAATTGAATTGTTAAGAAGGCTTGATATATGAATTGATGTATTATGTATAGATGAGCTACAAATAAGGGAATTTGTAAGGAATTTGTGCATGAATTTACTTGAAACGGACTCTGACTCTGTGACTGTGTCTGTGAGTGATCGGCGCGCGCGCGCGTTTAGTGGTAATTGTATTTGCTAGTTGTGGATTTTGATTAAATTATAACTCAAGGAATGGGTTATGTGCTTGGAAATATGGCTGGTATGAAAGCCAAGGAAATATTAAATTATATAGTGAAGTTGATATGTAAATAAGTGATGAAGTCTTTAGACTATTTGGATATAATCTATATTCAGCAATAAAACGAGCCGGTTTGGTATTTCCCCTACGCGCACTAGTCTAGTATCACTGTCTATAATATTGAAAGAAACCACCCTGAACCACCAGTAAGATATTGAGGATAATTTGCAAGATGAGTCAGTTTTCACCCGATTATTCTGTTCATCTATAATCTTTAGAACTTAGAGAATATTTCAGTCTACTAATTACCTGAACATGTTGCAAGGGAAATTATGTTTCAACTATTTAATCGCTTGACCATCATTTTTGACAAGTCACACCCGTGTACAAACCAGAGAGATTCGATACTGTGATATTATCAAAGAGAGAAACAGCTCATCGATTGCGCGATCGCCGCACCAGCTGCCAAAACCTGATTTGTGCGCTGGTGTCAATACGGCCCCAATTTGGAGAGCACAGTAAGATCGCTAGACTTGATTTACGGAAATAAAATACAGTCTTTATTGCTTTCACTTTATAATAGTACAATTTTAAATATTTATTAACATTTGAGTCAGAAAATACAACACAAATGAGTAAAATATACAATATTCCCACCATAAATTCCAATATTATCGATCGAAGTGACGTCAGAGGACTAGAATCGAAAACTTTGAGAACGATACAAAAAAATCGCGATATTAACCTAATAAGGTTGGGAATCGGCTTCATCTCCATGGAAACGATCACAGCTGACTGGTCTGGTTGCTGCGAAAAAAGGGAAAGTAAATCGCAAAAATACATTTTAATATGACTCCATTATCTGAAAATTATGTCTATCACTTAATAACCGTTGGAATTTCATTATGCAGATCATCTTGACTATTATCAGCGAGTGAAGGCCAAGGGTAAGTGATTTATTTGTTGTTATCTGGAGGATTGTTAGAAGTAATGATACGAGGCTTAAGTAACCGTAGTCCCATATGCGGTATTTTGTGTAGGTACCAACTGGGATTGGACGGTCTCAGACAATACAAAATTAAATATTGAATCGTTTAATCCTCCAAAATACTGCTGGAGGTGGGTCTGAGAGAGTAGTTAGCCCATAGCCCTAGTTTAGGCTAGGCTTAGCCTAAGGACAGAAGCCGGGTCCTAAGTTACTAATACTATCGACTAATAATTTATGAATATGACTTGTTAAACTTAAATTAAAATTAAATCAAAATGTTAACAATGTCATTGTCAATACTCAATGATTTCATTTTAATTTGTCTTTAATATAATTAAATACAGTAATATTAATAATATTCTTAGTCTTACTCTTACTCTTAGACTTAGCAAGCGCATTCTCGAATGACTGTCTCTACTGTCTTACTGAATCTGTCTCTGACTCTGAGTCCGACTCTGAGTCTAGTCTAGTCTAGACTAGTCTAGTCTACTCTAGCCTCTAGGACTAGTCTACTCTAGTCTCTAGACTCTAGCCATTTTAATTAGACTAAACTAAAGTAAAACTAAAGTCGTCTACAGACAGTCTATCTATGAGTATGACATAATTATGTAAATTAATTGTATGAAGTGAGGCCTGCCCTGACTGAGGCTGAGCCGCCCCGACAAATGGTTTACTGTAGATTTATTTAAAGTAGCGTATTCCATTGACAGTGGACGAGTGGTTGTACTTGAAAGTTGTAGTACTATAGCTAGTTAGTTGTACGGACGAAAAAATAATTTGCAAACGCCTCAGTCTCAGTTTGTGTGTTGCTGTTGCCTGTTGCAGTGTTGCTGTTGGTACTGTATTAATGGCCCCGGCTTCGATTTCTAGCTATTTTGGGGTTGAATCAATAAATTCCTCTGTTTAATGTGCAAGTTCTTTTAATTGTCCAGACTGGTTGGAGTTTTTTAATTATATAGACATAGTTGCGATTAATGTTACTTTGAACTCTGAAGTTTTGCCTTATTAATGTTTTGCTGGTGTACCCATTTGTGAATTAAGTCGAATTGATTCAGACTTCAGCCTTCGCCATCGGCTCGACCTCATCCTCGACTTTGTCTTACTCGAGTCTCGACTGCTCCACAACTTGTCAAATCTTCTGTTCTATTTCATTTGTTAAACTATAGACTGTTACATAATATACAAAAGTTATAAAATACTAAGTAAGACACTATCAAGTATCAAGTATCATTCTTATATCTAAAGATCTAGACTAGTAATCATTCTAAAATAGTAGTGGCTAGTCTTTACTATATCTAGTCTAGACTAGACTAGTAACTATTAGTAAGTTAGACTTACTTCAGATTTCACTTGATGTCTTACTCTACTCTAGTCTAGACCTACTTACTTGCTATAATTACTAGTTAGTGACCTGTCCTTGGGCTTGAATTGACGTAGTATTTTAGTAACTTACCGTAATTACAGTTACACTTACTCAATAAGTATAAATTAACATTAACAATTATTCAATTAAATCTCTACACTACTCATTTAGTCTATATCATTCATAGTCTTACTCTTACTCTAAGTCTAAGACTAGTCTAGATTTCTTGACCAACTAATATACAATCTGAGTTATCTTAGACTGTAGTATGAACATAAGACTAGAGTAAGACTAATAAAATAGTGTAGAATTGGGTTCTCAATATAACACACACAATCCCAGACACTCCTAACACAGCAGCAAGGAGGAAACACAGGCATGTGTTACTTGTAAGAAGTCTCATGGGCCAACTGCCCAGAGCACATTTAATGTATAGTGCAAATGAACCATGTGGCATATCCCATAATATGCAAATAAGGTAACACAACAATGTCTGTCTTGAATCTTCAAGTACATGCAAATATAAACACATAATAAACCTCTACTGAATATTCATAGAACCAATACATACTTGATGCATATTCATGTGTGATGTGCAACTGACCATGCAATGGTGATCTCAGTTGAATGGATGAAAGGTACAATGGGATGAATAGGTTAAATGACTGAATGGGTTGCCAAGGGTGATAGAGTGGCATAGCTAGTGCCAAATAATAACAGGGGGTGAAAATGTACTAAATAAATCCCTACAAACTACCCCTCCTCTCACAAATAAAATGTCCTCATTTTACAACATATAAACGAATGTAAACAATCTTCTTCAAACGACTGTTTTCTCTGTTGCAAAAAAAAAACCATTTCAGCTCAAAACACTTTCCTGTCAACTAATATTTATACTATCATGCAAGCAACTCTTCACGACTTTCTTGTTCCAACATTTATACTATAGCTGCACATCAATCCCCCCCTAGGGAATACGTGGTATATAAAATCAAATTTGCATACTGCATATCCTAACCTCAAACAAAATAACGAGTTTCAATACGAATCAAGTTGATATCTAAAGCCTCATAAAATAGAACAATTCCTAAATAACTAAATTGCCCCAAAACACAGAATTATCTCAAATCTCCTTTCAAAACTAAATTCCGTCCTAAAATCGAACTTTATCCAATTACCTATATATATAAAAAGAACCGGCAAAAGGAAGTGGTACAACTCTCTACCCCAAAAATAGCATGCCTACGCAACATCCGTGGGCCTTTTTTTGTTTAAAATTCAATACAACTCCAAAAGTCGCATCACTTAACCCGTAAACAGCGGAGGTTTTTTTTTTTTTTTTTTTTTTTTGCATTGATACACTTTCCATGTATACAGAAAGTCAATTATTTATCAAAAATATCTAATTTGCAACATTTACATGAAACCATCTTATTATTTTGAGCATAATAAATTGAAACATTCAACCAGAAAAATCCTGAGAATATTTCAACCCAAAAAAGTCATAATGTGGCTTCATAATGCAAATTTGACCTTGAAAAATAAATGATATCTCAAAAACAACACAAAAATTGTGAATATTCCAGCATGTTATGCATTACGTAAGGGATATTTCACTTTCAAATATTTAAATTTTTATAAACAATGTCAAGAAGAAAATGTCTGAAGTCCCACATGCTCATTTTGTCTGTGGTACAGACACCTTTTCAACAAATTTTGACACAATCTTTTCTATAAAGTGTCACTTTAAATAAAATATAACCTTTTCTTCAATTTATCCTTCTTTTTTTTTTTTTTTAACAGTAATATTTGTTTACTAAATATAATTCGACCAAAAACATGTCTTGAAATTACAAGAGGGTATCCCTTTAGAAAAAAGAAAAAATTGACATAATATAGGATTTTTGGGCTCTACTGTACGGCCAGAAAAGTGGCCCTTAGCAATTCCTGGATCAAAATCTTAACTCCTTCATGTACCAATACAATTGTATATCCTCACAATAACTACAATGACCAAGCATGACATACCTGCCAACTGGATAAACATAATGCCATTGCATACTTTTAAAACGCTACCGAAATATCAATGCATAAAACTGCTGACAGTTGGCAATTATGTCATTTCTCTAGCAAATGAATCGTATCGGATGTCAATGATTCTTCTACATAAAATGACTCAATGTCTTTTTTTGTTAAATCAAACATTTGCAAACATCATTCAGTATAAACAAAAATCAATCTTTTTAGGCAATAATTATGTAACTGTCCTATTCCTTTTTTTTTCCAGAAACAACATACATATAACTGTCCTATAACCAGAGTTCCAAATGAGTGAGTATGAGGAGAAAATACAGTCCTTTTTCCTCTTCCAAGGTTGAAAGTCAATTTCTATAATATCAACCTTGATATATATATATAGTCCATCTCACTCTATCTGAACATAACTGCTCATTCAAATCGAATGGTCGAAAACAGTGCATTTCCTTCATTCTCAAGAGTCCATTTCTCCATATATCGCGAAAACATGTCCTTAAAAAAGTTCACTTTGTCATATCTCGCGAATGTGTTTTTCCTGTCTGTCTAATATCCCTAAGTCACATATCGCAAATGTGTTTTTTCCCTACAGTCTAAATGTCCATTAAGACACATTTCACGAATGTGTTCACTACGTCTTATCTCGCGAATGAGATTTTCCTTTACTGTCTTGTGTTCACTCCGTCACATATCGCGAATGAACTTTCCTTTACTTTCAAAAAGCGATTCCTACATAAATCAGAAATGTCTCTAATCCTATTCATTAAATGACCCTAGAAATTCCTATGTAATGATGATTACGGGATTACGGGATGTGAACTTCACATTTGAAAATCACCAAACTTTTGCGGTCTGCGAACAGTCCGACCATAACGCGATTGCCTAGCTGGCACACTAGAGTCTATTTCTCCTGGTGGGTCATCAGATCGGTGGGTCCCAACATGTCCGCTCGCTGAATCGTCTCGTGCCATCTCGGGTAACATCGTAGAAGGCTGCAGGTCCCCGATGTTCGACGGTCCTGGACTTGCTGAAGGGTCCACGCTGTGCGACTGCGATAGACGAGGCGGACGCTCTAGATGTTCACCGTTGCTCTGCCCGGGGCGTTGGTCCGGCTGGGCTGGTAGCCGAGTCTCCTCCGAGCGTGACCGTGACTGCTGGTGTGACGACAGCTGTCGACTCGGGCGTTGAGTGGTTTGGTCTACTGGTGGTGCCTGCTGAGTAGACTGCCCTGCTTGCTGAGTAGACTGCTCTGCCTGCTTAGAAGACTGCTCTGCCCATGATGGTTGGACAGAGCTGTCCCCTCTCCGTTGAAGGTTAGTCCCGTCGTCCAGGCTGGAGTGGACCACTGGTTCGGGTGCCGGCAACTGCACCTCAATTGATGAACGGGGTGAAGCATTGCTTGAAGGAGAAAGCAATCTGTCCTCTGGTGTCCCCTGTTGACCGTGCGCAATAGGAAGACCACTGTTCTCAAGGCTCACCTTAGATCGGAAAATCTTTAGCCTATTATGGTGTACAACCTTGGTCCTGCCGTCATGGATGTCAGTTATGCTGTAGTTCAGGCCATCCCGTGACGTTGATTTGACTGCAAAGGGTCCCCTCCAGTTCGGCTCCAGCTTATTTCTGGCATTGACGGGGTCGTGTAACCATACCAGATCCCCTGGTCTGTACTCGATCGTGCGAGAACCAGCGTCATAATCCTTCTTCTGTCGTAGCTGGGAGAGGTCCGCCTTCTGCCTGGCGTATTGGAAAGCCTTCTTCAACCGCGTACAAACGTCCGCGACGTACTCCTGTGCTGAATCATATGAAGGAGGCGCAACTGGGCAAGTGACATTGGCTGGAATTCTTGCCTCTCTGCCATGCATGATGTAATACGGCGTCAATCCAGTACTGCTGTGTACGCTGGTGTTGTACGCCAGTTGCAGCTGGTGGATATGTGTATCCCATTGTCCTCCGCGGTCTGCCATGTATCGTGCCAGCTGACCCTTGATGACTCGATTCGCTCTCTCCACGATACCCGCTCCCTGTGGGTGATAAGGTATTGGAAAGCCTTCTTCAACCGCGTACAAACGTCCGCGACGTACTCCTGTGCTGAATCATATGAAGGAGGCGCAACTGGGCAAGTGACATTGGCTGGAATTCTTGCCTCTCTGCCATGCATGATGTAATACGGCGTCAATCCAGTACTGCTGTGTACGCTGGTGTTGTACGCCAGTTGCAGCTGGTGGATATGTGTATCCCATTGTCCTCCGCGGTCTGCCATGTATCGTGCCAGCTGACCCTTGATGACTCGATTCGCTCTCTCCACGATACCCGCTCCCTGTGGGTGATAAGGGGATGAGCGGGACTTTCTAATGCCGAGCCTCTGACACAGATCTTGGACGATCCGCGACTCGAACTGTCGGCCCTGGTCGGTGTGTAGCGACTCGGGTATTCCATGCTCTTTGGTGTAGTCCTCGAACAGATGTTTGGCTACTGTCTTAGCTGTCTGGTCCCGCATAGCGTAAATATTGGTGTACTTGCTGAAATGGTCAACGACGACCAAGATGTAGCGATATCCATTTCTTGATGTCGGAAGCTCAGCTATATCAGCAACAACCATTTGAAGTGGGTGATCGGTTTTGATGCTCTTGAGTGGAGCTTGATGCTTTGGGTTTGGTGATCTCATGGATTCACATGCGGTACATGTATTGCAGTAGTTCGTTATGTCCCTGTGCATGAACGGCCAGTAGCACATCGACTCTGCTCTCAAGAGAGTACGCTGGATTCCGAAATGTCCTGACGAAGGACTCCCATGTAACTCTTCTAGGATGCGAGGGACGAATGCTTCTGGGATCACCACCTGAAGTGCAGTTATGCCTGAGTTGTCTTGTCTTCTGCGATACAGGATGCCATCTTCACATACGAGACGTGGGAGTTGCCACAAGAAGCGCCGCAAACGAGGTGTTTGCCGCTGAATAACGCGTACTGTAGGATGGCGTCCACTGTTGATGTAGGTGATCACCTCCTGGATCTCTTTGTCTTGCTTCTGATGGTGGTGCAGATCCGCGTTGTGGTTGGCAAGGATGAAATTTTCTGGGGCTTCATCAGCTGTATCCCTTGACTGAGGGTTTGTAGACTCTGGCCCTGGCTGGTCTAGCGATGCATCTCTGGTGGCTGATCGTGTGTTGACCATACTACAGTTCAACTGTAGGTTTTCAACAAGAGTCTGGTTTTCCTTGGCTGACCGTTGGCTCTGATCTGGTAGACGTGAAAGGGCATCTGCATTCTGATGCAAACGGCCTTGACGATGCACGATCTTGAAAGTGTATGCATTCAACTCCACAACCCATCGTGCTCGACGTCCAGATGCGTCATCCTGGATTGGTATCCTGTTGTAGCTCAGTAGAGGGCGATGATCAGTGATAACATCAAACTCTTGGCCACGTAGATAATGTCGATAATGTCTAACTGACGCAACAATGGCCCACAGCTCTCTGTCATATGTAGACCATTTTTGTTGAGTGGAAGTCAGTTTCTGGCTGTAGTATGCCACCACGCGTTCTTTGCCTTCATGAATCTGCGACAACACAGCTCCTATAGCATCCTGTGAAGCGTCAGTGGCTAGAAGAAACTTGGCGCTGAAGTCTGGGTATGCTAAGATGGGTGGTTTGACAAGCGCCTGCTTCAGTGCATTGAAGGCTGACTCGCATTCATCAGTCCATACAAACTGAGCTCTCTTCTGGGTCAGATTGGTCAATGGTGCTGCGACCTTGGAAAATGCAGGGATGAACCGACGATAGAACGATGCCAGTCCAAGAAAAGATCTGACTTGGGTTGCAGTCCTGGGCCTGGATAATGCAGCAACCTTGGAGATATTGCTGGGATCTGGTAGTACACCTGCAGAGCTGATCACATGTCCAAGGTAGGTGACTTGCTTCTTGAATAGTTGACACTTGGAAGGCTTCAGCTTTAGGCCAGCTTCTCGTACTCGTTGAAGAACCTCTTTCAAGTTGGCTAGGTGCGAAGTGAAGTCTTGTCCCAGAATGATGCAATCATCCAGATATACTAGACAGGTGGACCAGTGTAGTCCCTGAAGAACTCGCTCCATGAGGCGTTGAAAAGTCATTGGCGCATTGACAAGCCCGAACGGCATCACGTTAAACTCATAGAGTCCTGTTCCTGTTGTGAATGCTGTCTTTTCCTTGCTGTTTGGATCCAGTGGGACTTGCCAGTATCCTGCTGAAAGATCAATCACGCTGAAGAATGTCGAAGAAGACAGAGCATCTATCGTGTCATCCTGACGAGGAATTGGGTGCGAGTCTTTCACTGTCACTGCATTGAGAGCACGATAATCTATGCAGAATCTGTAGGTATTATCCTTTTTCTTGACCATGACGATGGGGCTCGCCCATGGGCTGTAACTGTGCTGGATGATACCCCCTTTCAGCATGTTGTCGGCGTGCTTTTCAATCTCAAGCCTCATTGCTGGTGAGGTCCGGTAAGCCCTTTGATGAATCGGCTTGTCCGTGGTTGTGTGGATTTCATGATGACTCATTGTCGTCTGTCCTATGTCGTCACTAGATGAACTGAAAACATCCTGGTACGAACAAAGGAGTTCCTGCGCCTGCATGTATTCTTGCTCCGTGAGTCCCGAAGTTGAAAGCGTACATTCGACGTCCGAGCGCAGTTCTGGTTTGGTAGCTGCAATCTTTTGCTCAACTACAGCATACTCTTCATCGTTCTGTCCAGTCATGGAGTGAAACTGACCCAAGTGCATGTCTGCTGGCAATTTCACTGATTCGGAAGATGGATTGATGAGTCGTACTAAGATAAGTCCATCCTGGGGTCGAAACAATGATTTAGCACCAGCAACCTGGTGGTGCTCATCCATAGAGGGCTCAAAGATTCCGTCGTAGTCCTGCGGAATAACATCAGCTTGTGGAGATACCAGGCGGCCATGTACATGAGTTTCACTCATACCAGGGAGAGTGGCTGTTCCAACCAGTGAAACATTACATCTCAGTGGAGCTTGATGTTGGTGACGATCTACCAGTGGTATCGTAGAATCAAGGAATGAGAACGTCGAAGTAAGGGATGATATCGAAGCACCATGCTTAGTGAAGAAGTCCCAGCCTAAGATGCAAGGATGAGTCACATTTCTTGCAATGTAGAACTGATGCTGAGTAGACCTACTGCCAAGATGTATGGTTGGTGTGGCTGCCCCTATGGTGTCGAGGGATTCACCCGTCACTGATGAAGCCAGGGTAGCAATCTTTTGTAGTGGACTACGTTGACTTTCTGTAATAGAGTAGTAGAAGTCAGCGCTCATCAACGAAATGTGCGCACCAGTATCAAGGAATGCGAGGACGTAAGTGTTATCCAGTATAACCGGAACATATGGCGGACGTTGTGGCGTTGCAGGTTGTGAATGGTTAACACAGTTTTGGGCCTTGGGTAGTGTAGTTGACGAGTGACCCTCATCATCAACTATCGGTAGTTTCCCTGATCATCGAAGTGGACCTTTCTCTGCGTGTCGTAGCTCATCTGACGGAAAGGAGAATCTCTTCTGTCAAATGACGATGGGCGTGCAGATCGCTGGTTATCAGGCTGTTTGAACCTAGGCGGTGAACTTTCGTAGCGACGTCCATACGGGCTTGTAGATCTATCGAAGCGGACATTTCTCGGCGTGTCATAACTCATCTGACGGAAGGGAGAATCTCTTCTGTCGAAAGATGATGGGCGTGCAGACCGCTGGTTATCATAATGTCTACGAGGGCTGACAGATCTGGCATCATCGTATGAATCACGTCGTGACGGCCTGTACTGTTGTTGTTGCGGGCTCGTTGATCGCCGGAACTGACGATGTTGAGGGAGGGAATACTGACGAGGGCTTGGCGACCTGTACCGCCGTTGCGCATAACGCTCAGATTGTCGATCATTGTTCAACTGTTGACTAGAGGTGCGAGGGCTCGGAGATCTCTGCGAGGGAGGATGTGATGCAGCACTATGAAGGTGTACCTTATCAAGCTTCTCTTCCAGTGCGTCTAGCCGCTTCATGACCTCGCTGTAGGGATCCATATCCTTTGTTGCAGCCACAGCGGGACTGGATGAGCCGCTGGCAGATTGGACCAGGGTACCTGCTTGTTCGATACGTACTGCCATCGCAACAGCATCCTGGAATGTCTCGGCTCCCAGCTCATAGATTTTTGTCCGGAGCCTGGCGTCCACACCAGCAACAAAACGTCGAAACTTCTCTCCATCCTTGGAAGCTTCGTCGTACGTCGGAAATGCTTCGGCCACAAGGGTGGCAATCGCCGCCGCAAATACCTCCAGCGGTTCCATGGGCTGCCTGGTCCTAGCGGTGATGCAGGACTGGAAAGTTTTGAGATAAGTGTTCCGCCCAAAAACAGCTGTCAAGGCTTCCCTTGCCTTTCCAAAATCTTTCCTGTCCGATGTAGGAAGACTCTCCCAGACCGTGAACGCTGATGAAGAAAGACGTGAAGGAAGGAGGTGCTCTTTCTTGATAGTGGTATCAGGTACTGAGTTGACGGCAACTTCAAATCGTCTCACCCACTGGCGAAAATCTTGCCCATCTTCACCAGAGAAGACCTCCGGTAGTTCAATACGGAACGAACTCATGGCCGGTGGACGGTTTGGCAGTCAGAAATATGGAGGGCGTCCTATCAGCAAGAAACAAAACTGATGTAGGGCGATGTAGAGTGTTTGTAATGCAATACAATGAGCAGTTCACATAAATATCTCTCTCACACAGCTCGAACAAAATCATGTGAAGAAAGGTAAAATCTCAATTATCTCACTCAAATGTCAGTAGAAAAGCCTCCGGTCTGTTGATAATACTCGAAGAGTGTACAGCAAAGGGTGTGTACACGAAGTAGGAAGATCATAATCAGAAATCACAATCAGCATGCCACGCCCTAATTACAAAGCAGAAAAATTCATCAACACAATCATCTCTGAAATACATGTTAACAGATGCAAAATCCTGCAAAACATCCTGCATGAAGAAGGGAGAATAAGACAAGCAACAATCAAGTAAGCTGGACCATAATTCAATACCTCAAAAATAGAAGAAGTCCATCGAAGAAGGATGAAAACCAGCTCCAATGAACTGTATTGAAGGAGGATGAAAAATGCAGGTCCTGCTACATGCCATCAGCAACTGCTGGAGTCTGCTGCCTGCTGCTCTGGGGAAGAGGAGCGCTAAGAAACACCGCTGCGACCACTGTAGAATTGGGTTCTCAATATAACACACACAATCCCAGACACTCCTAACACAGCAGCAAGGAGGAAACACAGGCATGTGTTACTTGTAAGAAGTCTCATGGGCCAACTGCCCAGAGCACATTTAATGTATAGTGCAAATGAACCATGTGGCATATCCCATAATATGCAAATAAGGTAACACAACAATGTCTGTCTTGAATCTTCAAGTACATAGAACCAATACATACTTGATGCATATTCATGTGTGATGTGCAACTGACCATGCAATGGTGATCTCAGTTGAATGGATGAAAGGTACAATGGGATGAATAGGTTAAATGACTGAATGGGTTGCCAAGGGTGATAGAGTGGCATAGCTAGTGCCAAATAATAACAGGGGGTGAAAATGTACTAAATAAATCCCTACAATAGCAATATTAAATTTTTTTAGAGAATACAGATTTAAATAAGACTAAATGTTTACTTTAGTAAATATTTACTTCTAGTCAGACTAGAGGTTTATAGAGTCCAGAGGCAGAGTCTTTTAGTTTTACTCTTAGAGTTAGACTAAGTTAGAGTTAGAGTTAGGCCTACTCATTCTTATCTGTAAATCAGTGGGTGTGCTTTGCACGGCGCCAGGTTAACTCAGATTCTTAGTCTAAGTCTGTTGACGAATGAAAGACATTAAATAATTAGATGCCATCAATTTTTCAGTTGTTTGTGTCATTGTAACCTTCTAGCCGTTCGTTTTTGAAAATGGTTCTAATGCTGCCAAATCCGAAGAATAAGTATGTAAATTATAAATGTGTACTTTTAGATCATACCCCGAAATAGTCATTGATCATTAAGTATACATTTGCAAATATTTTATTCTTCGGATTTGAAGGTCCCAAGTCCTTAAAAAGCAGAGGGGAACCCTTCTTCGGTGTATTAGTTGTGGTTTCTGTCAATCATGTTGTTGAGAAGTGTGTAAGTGCAATATTTATGATGACTTGATCGTGAAAGGGATTTGTGACAAATGGTTCTTCTAAGTTCTAACATAATACTCCTCATTAAATCAAAATCGGGTCAGAAACAGCTGAAATATCAATAAATATATCTGATCAGGATAAACGTGGGATCCCATTAAATTTATATGATTATTTAAGAACAACAAAATAAATACTTACAGGTATATTTTCTGGAAATTTACTAATTAAAACAAAAAATTAGCTCCTCACAAAAAGTTTGGAAAGTTTTCGAGCCTCCTAATTCTCATTTATTTAAGACCTGTTTGTATCAGTGGATTAGCTAATTACCTTCTCTCTGAAATGAGTTTTGAAACAATCGTTTGCTTCATGGCTGGGCTAGTACCTACCCTTTGTTAACAAGTGGGTCTCAAACAGAATGTGGCAGCATTTATTATTGGAGCATTACTCCAATGCCGTATACCCATTTATTTACTCATTCACCCATTCATCCTATAATAACAATATCAATAGGATTAAAGGGATAGTTGAGAAATGGCTGAAATATCCATAAACATTTGTAATAAATGTGGGGCCCCAAAATTATTCAACAATTTTGAACCAACTAGCCGTAAAAAAAATATTTAAAAAATGCTTTCTCTTTTCAAAAATTTACAAAATAGGTTTTGAGATGGTCGGTGATTATCTCTATTAGTCTATCTAATCACTATTTCAACAAAACATCACATGCACGATATTTTGTTTTGAATGGTTGAAACCGATGAGTGTTTAGAAAGCGCCCTTTTGAGTTTGAATTGCTCTTTTGGAATGAAAACAGGCTTTTTACTTAGTACATGTAATTTGTAATATTTTATTACTTGTTAGCATGGTGGAGTAATAACTATTGGATTGTAATGTAATGGTGCATGTTTTGCTTACTAAAATCGACTAAAACTGTACTCTCTTTACCAAAAGTCACCCTTTAAGCACAAATAATTGTCAATTTGCCATATTCTATTCGAGACAAGGGTTTGGCGATTTGAATACCAAAAGTGGTGCCATATATGATATAATTGTGTGTTTATAATTAATAGACTCAAAATCCGAATGTCGTTTGTGTTTATATTAAGTTTTGGATTTGGCGCTTCGAGAAATAATGAATTTGCGAGAATATGAAAAACTAAGTGTAATTCTTGGAAGAGCACGTGATTTTAGAGATAAAACAAAATTATTGGATCAAAATTTGTTGAGAACCAGCTGTCAATCTGATTGGAATAAAACATGTGGGCCCCCACTCATTTGATTATTTGACCAATACAAATTATATAACGCCCGCACGAATAACCAAGAGGTTATTCAATAGTTGTTGATGATCTCTTTATTGAATGATTGTTTTAAATTACAGAATACACAAGCACTATTGTTCATGAAAAGGGTTGAAAGGCTGCTTTTGAATGATAACAGGCTTTTCACTTAGCTGTTTGTATGAGCTTTTCTACAATGCAAGTATCATTGATAAATAAAGTATAAGTTTTGTTTAATGATATACCGTAAGTTTAAAACACTATACAGTTCTGTTTGACCCAAACTGCATCATCCCTTTAATGTACAAAGAAAGCGATATAGGCGTTTGTGTGCGTGTGTGTGTGCGTGTGTGCGTGTGTGCGTGTATGTGTGTGCCTTCGAACGTAATACTGTATTGCATTGTATTTGTATTTTAAGATGTTATATCAGGACCTTGGCGAACAACAGCTATCGCCCAAGTTTAAAAGAATGATATTCAGATTAAATGTATGATCAACACACCACTGCAACAAACACATGTACAATAGCATGAAAATAAACAATTAAAACAAAATCGCACGTCTATGCCCACAAGTATAAGTTTGCACGTAAATAATTGTCAGTAACGCTAATATAGTTACCAAATCATATCGGAAATTTATGAATTTGGAAGGAGGAATAACACTTTTTGCAACATCACTTCAAATAATTGAACTTGGCTGACTATTTAAATACGCCATGAGTAAATTGAGAGACCTGTAAAATGGAAGGAAATGATCATGCCGCTTGGTATGGGAAACAAGCAGCGAAACGATGAATTACTGTATCATAAAGTGATAAGTGAATTATCAAAATAGCTGACTGTATTCACACAAAATAAACAAACTACTTTAGTAATGCAAACACTTAAACATGAGCCTGTAATGATAATGGCAAAAGTTATAGCATAATGCTACCAATTATTAGGCCTACATGTTTTACACTTGCAGACAATTTTCCCGCGCGCGCCAATGCATTGACTGTACTGAATAAACAAACCAACCCCAAAATCGCCAGCAGTATCGATTATTATACACAACCCGGGTGCCCGGAGATATGACGTTCAGCAGACCACACCACAGAATTGTAGGAAGAAATAGATACGAAATAAATTTTCAAAATGGCCAACTTGTACTGGCACAACTAATGCACTAGTATCAAAATTTAACATACAATATTGTTGAATATAAATTATACTTCCGTCTGTTAAATTAAAATTTCATTTTGTGTAGCACAAATTTAAAAATCTGAAATTTGCTTTCAAACCGGCTGCATCATCAGTTGTGGTATTGTGAATCTACGTATATCTAGGTCCATGGGTCAGAGGTGTGCGCGTTTTCTTTGTTGTTGTTGTTTCTATGTTAATGTTGAACGTTTGTCTAATTTACATAAATTGTCTCTGCGCAATACGCTTATTTCCTCATGGACACGCTTATCCTGTAGAAAAGTGAATAGCGCGCGATAAGGTAAACGATCCTTATTATATAAGCGTATAGCTGTACAATACGCTTATTGTACAAATACGCTTAATATATTTAAATATCCTTGGTACAAACACTCACACACACACACACTCACACGCGCGCGCACTTACATGGTGCGCGCCGTAACGTTTGCGTTGTGATTGCAAATTGGCGTATAACTATAAATGAAAGCCGAAAGTGAAAGATTGATTTGTCTATAAACTTAATTATCATGATAAAACTCACCTTCAAGTGTTTTGCGGAAGTCCTCACTGAGTTCTCCTTTATTATAGAACCGTCTGAATGTGATTTCGATCTCCCAAATCTTCGATCTCCGACGTCCGAAATGATGACGAAGAGCGAGCTAACTAGTACAGCGGTGCAAACAATTCCCGCATCGAATTAAATTTTCCTTATCGCGCGCGTGACGTGACTCAAAGATGATCACTGATTGGCTGCCTTAGTGGCTGTGTCTCGATTTTTGTTCAACTCACTCTCGGAGTTGAAACGGTAACTCATACTATACTATCGCGAACGCCTATTCAACACGCGGCGGCGTCGATTTCAACTCTTTTCAGAGTCGATTTCAACTCTTTTCAGAGTTGAAACGCATGTCACTCGACAGCTAGAGCGGAGAATCCACTCTTTCGCATTAAGAGTACAACCCCTTCTCTTCTTCTTCTTCTTCTTCTTCCAATTTAAGTACAGACCGCCGTTGGCGTATTATATCGTACTATATCGCGCGCTAGGCTCAGCGGAGCCTAACCTGCGCCACCTCCTTCTTGAATATATCTAAGGAGGTGCTACCATGCAACTATCTCTGATGGCAAGGCATTCCACAGCCTAGTTGCATCAGGAAAAAATGACTTTTGGTAGACTTGGTTTCTTGCGTAGGGTATTTGAAACTTGTCCGGATTTCCACGGGTTGAAGGACCAGCTAGTGGTTTGTATGAAGTAGGTGTTTGGTGGAATGTCTATCTCCGTTGCTTACGTGCGTTGCTGAGGATTAGGGACATGATATGAGCCCCACACACACATGCAGGCTACGCCATCTAAGAAATACGAAAATTGTTGGTAATTTTGTATATACATAATTATATGGGTCATTCTTCGATAAGTGTATATTTTCGACCATCGTGAGGTCGTGAAAATCAAAACTATTTCTCCACTTTCTTTCTGTGTGTTTAATATATGTTAACATCTGTAGATTAGGGAAATATGGTTTGGCGCGATCTCAGTGGGGCTATGTAATATTTTTGGGGGTTTTATTAACATGTAGCCTACACTGTTAATGCGTCATCTCCGTCACAACATTTTTGCACAACTAGATCGTCGCATTTTAACTGAAGAACATAATTCACTTCTTATTCAATCTTTGTTTGGAAAGAAAGGGTGACTGTGAAAAGAAAAAAAAAACATTGGTCAACCATAATCACATTTTTTTCTCTATAGAGCGTCATCTCCGTCACAACATTTTTGCACAACTAGATCGTCGCATTTTAACTGAAGAACATAATTCACTTCTTATTCAATCTTTGTTTGGAAAGAAAGGGTGACTGTGAAAAGAAAAAAAAAAAACATTGGTCAACCATAATCACATTTTTTTCTCTATAGAGCCACCATTTATACTTGCCTTGCTGAATAAATAGTGAATTTTGCCAAATAGTTTTGCTTTCAATCAGTGTGATGAAATTTTCTCAGGAAATTATGATGAAGAGAGGTACATGATTACGAGTAAATAGATCGCTAAAAATACCAATACAAATATTTTTTACCAGAGTATAATCTTTGTTGAAATTTATGCATTTGAACTCAGCGTGACGAAATGATGACTGATGACTGAAGCGTGACGGAAATGACTGAAGCGTGTATTTAACATACATTATAATCACATGTTATATAATAATCTAAAATTCATGCAAACTAAGCTTTGTCATAGAATATTTGTCAATTTTGAACAACATTGTGTGTCAATTAACTGAGTTGACAATCCAACTCAAATTCATCATCTCAGTCACAAAAGAGCCGTGACGGAGATGACGCGTGACGGAGATGACTATCAGACACATTTAAAGCGCCGATAGCTAATGGCAATGTATTCAATACAAATGAGCGATAGTGTTGTATGGTTGTTCCGTGGGCACATTCATACAAATGATTAGAAATTCAATCTAACATCTTTATCTAGCTAATATCAATCGTTCGGAGATCATCATAGTCCGTCACAAAAAAAACGTGACGGAGATGATGCGTGACGGAGATGACTTTCAGACACATTTAAATCGCTGATAAAAGTGATAGCTGATAGCAATGTATGCAATACAAATAAGCGATAGTAAGCAAATAATTACCGTTGGTGAAGGTGATGGGACAAACTATCACTTCCGAGGCGATCTGGATGTAGCTATCTTTCCGAAGCGAAGCTGAGGAAAGATAGCGTATACATTCAGATCGCCGAGGAAGTGATAGTTTGCCATCGCCTGAAACCAAAAGGTGATTATTTGCTTTATATTCCACATCAATTATTTTGATCACAAACCACCTATAACTAACACAAAGGGCTAAACAGTTTGGAATATTGAGCAATTGATCGAGTCTTTTATTTTAATTTCGTCAATCCTGCACATGAACAAGATTTATGATTAAAAGTTAAAGACGCTTATACCATTGTCTATTAAGCGTAGCCGCGCGCAAACGTTGCGCATCAGCGCGCTACCTTTCTGCGCACTAACGCGCGCACGCGTACTTGTGCGCGAACAATTGAATATCTACACAGTGCAACGCACTTTTACCGACTATCTAGTGAGTGCAACGCACTTTCACCCAAGATATCTACAGAGTGTAACAAACTTTTCTTCTACCATCAATAATGGGCGAAACTATATTTCATCACGTGATTAACTTTTGACCAATCGTAGAGCAAGATTCTTAGTATGTGGAATATAATTTTGTATAGTTGTTCCACGGGCACATTCATACAAATGATTAGAAATTCAATCTAATATCTTTATCTATAGCTAATATAAAGCGTTCGGAGATGACGCTTAATAAAGGTACGGACCTGGTTTTTGACAAAGATCTCAAAAAAACAATGTTACTTACCTATAGACCGGGGAAAAAACGTGTCTCTTCTTTCTACTACCTAGTCACCCGACATGTTGCCACCACGATCACTCAAATTTAGCATATTTTTGTACCGTAGATGACGGACTCAAAATGCGTGACGGAGATGACGCAAAATATCGGGACACACAAAACAGATTCCTTTTTTTTTTTTTTTTTGTTAATCGTTGCATGTGTGCGTATTTAATCTTGGTATTCGTAGTCAACTCATAAAATTGAATTTATTAAGGTATATTAGGACAAAAAATATGCATCTTTTTTGAAATGCTATATTATGATATTTTTACGGGTGCGGTTCGTTATTCCGAAGGTTCGTTATTCCGAAGGTTCGTTATTCCGAACACGCAAATTTCCTATACCTATACTCATATAGTGGTGAAGTGTGATGTCACAAATGATGTCATAAACATTTTTTTTAATAGAATTTTCATATTTGGACTTCATTTTCAGAAAGAGCATAACAAATAATGTCCAAATTCCGAAAATCAAAGGTATAGGTTCCCTGATAGCAGACACTGGTAAAAATTACTTCAAATTTACGTCATTTTACGTCGGGTACGTCGTCTTAACGACGTCTTAAATTAACGTCAAAAAGTGAAGATTTTGCACCCGCGTTTACCGTGATATCGACGTCATATTTTGACGTGATATTGACGTATTTTTTTCCAAAAAGGCGTCTTTATGACGTCTTTAAGTCGTCAATTTGTACCATTAATTACGTTATTAAGACGACATATGACGTCGTATTGGTCAAAATAAGACGTGATTGTTACGTCTGGATTTGACGTGATTTTCACCTTGTGTACGTCGTCTTTAAGACGTCGTAAATTAACGTAAAAAAGTGAAGATTTTGCACCCGCGTTTACCGTGATATCGACGTCATATTTTGACGTGATATTGACGTATTTTTTCCGAAAAGGCGTCTTTATGACGTCTTTAAGTCGTCAATTTGTACCATTAATTACGTTATTAAGACGACATAAAGACGTCTTATTGGTCAATATAAGACGTGATTTTTACGTATTGATTTGACGTGATTTTCAAGTCGTGTACGTCGTCTTAAAGGCGTCATAAATTCACGTCAAAAAATGAAGATTTTGCACCCGCGTTTCACGACATATAGACGTCATATTTTGACGTGCTAACGACGTCTTTTTATGACGAAAAGACGTTGTATTGACGTCATATTTTGAAGCGATTTTTACATTATTAATATATTAATATTAATATTAATTAATATTAATTAATATTAATTAATATTAATTAATATTAATTAATATTAATTAATATTAATTTTAATTAATTAATATTAATTTTAATATTAATTTTAATATTAATATTAAAATTAAAATTAAAATTAATTTTAATTAATTTTAATATTAATTTTAATATTAATTTTAATATTTTAATATTAATATTAATATTAATATTAATAATTAATAATTAATAATAATTAATAATTAATAATTAATAATTAATAATTAATAATAATAATAATAATTAAACAAATTGAGATGGTTATGTCTTGTAGTATATTCCGTAACACATAATCCTATCCTATAAATCCTAAACCTATCCTATAACCTACGTCTAACACCTTACTGATCAGTTGTCGTATAGGTTCCGTATATATATCCCGCTTCTTAGTATGTGAGATTTAAATGGTTAGTATTGACTGTTTAGTATTTCAAAGAGTTGATGCCTAAATAATTAATTTGCAAATCATGTTAAAAATATTAAAAACAGGTTGGTATTTATATTAGTTTTAATATCTGCAAAAACAAGATCATAATAACAATGTTTTCAATGTAAATAGTTATAAAAATTGGAATTTTACTTTGCACTCTAATGCGGTTGTTTATAATCGATCATGAATGAATCCTGTATCCATTAGACCTGAAGACGTTAATCATAAGTCCTACTGTATTTTCTTTTGTTATTCATGTTCTAAAAGGTTTCTTTAGAAAATTTAGCAATATTACCACCTTGGGATCATTGGGTTATTTCCACTTTGATACGATCGTTTATAATCGATCATGAATTATTCCTGTAGGCGATCCTATTATGTTGTAGACGTTCATAAGTCCAATATTTGTTTGTTTGTTTTTACTCATGTTCTAAAGGGATTCTTTAGGAAATCTAGCAATATTACCACCCTGGCATCATTGGGTTATTTCCACTTTGATACTATCGTTTATAATCGATGATGAATTATTCCTGTAGGCGATAATAGGTTGTAGACAGTCCAATATTTGTTTGTTTTTTCTCATGTGCTTAAAGGTTTCTTTAGATAATTTAGCAATGTTACCTTGGCAACATTGAAAATTTGTTGTAGAATTAGCATTATACAGATAATCAGCTAAATTGCATATTTGTTTTATTAGGTCAGAGGCAGGCGCGCCGGAAGCAGTTTTGGATTGGGGGGGGGGGGGCAAAACCCCAAGGGGGCTCACAATTTTGGTGTGTATAGGAGCTCATGCCCAACCACACTCTGGGTTGCCAAGTTTGAGCCAGAGGTGAGAGTGAGACATTGCGAGGGAGCGAAGCGACTGAGCGGGGGGAGGGTGTGGGAGGGGGGTGTCCCCCCTCCCACGGTAGGGAGTTTTTGCATTTTTGGACTTGAAATTGTGCAATCTGATGCATACCTAGATAGGAAATTCGGCTGTATTTGGGAAAGCGTGACATGATTTGATCGACCAGAAAGTTTTAATATATTTTTCACGTAGAAAACAAATAATTGACACACTAATAAATATGTACCCCAAAACACACACACACAACACAACATAAACCATAATTATGCAACATTATGTATGATCCAACAACACACTGCCAATAATGAGTCCCAATGGAGCGAAGCGCCTGAGGGCTGGGGCAGGGAGGGAGGGGGAGGGTTTGGGAGGGGGTATCCCCCTCCCTCGGTAAGAAAGATTTTGCATTTATGAATTTGAAATTGTGCAATCTGGTGCATACCTAGATAGGAAATTCGGGCTTAAGATTAACTGCATCTGGGAAAGCGTGTTATGATTTGATATATTTTTCACGAAGAAAGCAAATAATTGACGCACTAATAAATATTCACCACTCCCACATAAATATTGTGTTTAGTGTCATACACAGTTCCAACATAAACCATATATGGCTTATGTATGATCCAACAACATGGCCTACAGCCAATAATGAATCCCTGATAGCAAACACTGGTAAAAAATCGACGTAAAT